>BLSH010323973.1:180095-194309 GCA_018402905.1 Glandirana rugosa | reverse complement strand
GGTGGGGGTGCAGGGACTCAGGGATGGGGTACAGGGATGGGGGTACAGGGATGGGGTGCAGTTACCTCGATAGGGCTGACCGGGGTGGACGGCAGGGGTTGCAGGTACTCGGGGTGCAGGGACTCAGGGATGGGGGTGCAGGGGATGGGGTGCAGGGATGGGGGTGCAGGGGATGGGGTGCAGGGATGGGGGTGCAGGGAAGGGGTGCAGGGAAGGGGTGCAGGGAAGGGGTGCAGTTACCTCGATAGGGCTGACCGGGGTGGACGGCAGGGGTTGCAGGTACTCGGGGTGCAGGATGTGTCCGCTCCGGGCTGTCAGCATCTTGAGCACTTTGATGGGCAGTCGCCCGGCCTGGCGGAGGGGGTCGCTGGGGGGCACGGGGTGGATGAAGGCTCGGTGATGGAAGAGTCGGGGGGTTCCTCCGGTAGGTGTCCCCGAGCTGTCTCCGCTCTCTGAAGGACTCTCACGACTTCCAGAAGCCACTGGCGAGCTGATCATGTCCCCCGGACAGGCATTGGTGGGGTGCAGTGGGGGAGACGGACCCCAGGTGGAGGTGAAGGTAGGTCCCGGCCGGTAAGGATCCCGGTGTATAATCCTAGGTGTATTAGATCCGATGGGTGTCAGTGTCCTGCTATGATATCCAATGTAGGAGAAGAGATCCGTCCCATCCGCTCGCAGCCAGCAGCGCCCACTCCCCGCTCTCCTCTCCGCTCTCTCCGCACACAGCCGCAGCTCTGCCACACTCAGCCACTTCAAAAGGCTCCGAATTAGAGCGGAGATTAAAGCCTTTGCCGCCTTCCAATCAAATGGGACCCCGAGGTGATTGGAGGGTCAAGGGGATGTGACGTCCCCCTTCTCTCTCTCTGCTCCCCCCGCCTCCTCTTCTAGGTGGTTTCGCCTCTCTGCTCTAAGCTCAGCCTCGGATTACATTTTCTGGTTGCTGTCCCCAGCTGCTCTTTATTTCTGGCAGTTTTTCCAGTCTCCTTCCCAGCAAAGTGCTGATCCTTTCTCAGCAATCCCATAAAGCTGCGTTCACCCCATGTTCTGCCTGCGTTTCCAGGGACAGCGGTGCGTATTGCACTTGCTGTGCCGTTCACATTACAGGAAACGCGGGCAGAACAGCGATTTATTTTACTTCTGTAAATGCAGACCAATGTTTCCAATGTGCCTGTACACACTGGTGCAGGGCTGGACTGGGACAAAAATGTGGCCCTGGACTACATCCAGACCGGCCCAGGGCACATCAGGGTACAGTGCACATCAGGGCAAAGGGCACAGGACACATCAGGGCACAGCACATCAGGGTACAGAGCACAGCGCACATCGGGGTACAGCACACATCACATCAGGGCACAGCACATCAGGGTACAGAGCACAGCGCACATCGGTATACAGCACACATCACATCAGGGCACAGCACATCAGATTACAGGGCACAGCAAATGAGAGTACAGCACATCTGTGCACATCACACCAGGGTGCATGGAGCACATCAGGTCACATCAGGCACATTAGGGCACATCAGGGTACATCTGGGCACATCAGGGTACATTAGGACACATCAGGTCACATCAGGCACATCAGGGCACATCGGGGCACATGGGCACATTAGGACACATTAAGGCACATTAGGCACATCAGGGTATATTAGGGCACATCAGGCACATTAGGGCAAATCAGGGTACATTAGGGCCCATTATGGCACGTCAGGGCACATCAGGCACATTAGGGCACGTCAGGGCACATTAGGGCACATCAGGGCACATTAGGGCACGTCAGGGCACATTAGGGCACATCAGGGCACATTACCGCATATCAGGCACATCAGGGCACATTAGGGCATATCAGGCACATCAGGGCACATTAGGGCATATCAGGGCACATCAGGCACATTAGGGCACGTCAGGGCACATTAGGGCACATCAGGGCACATTACCGCATATCAGGCACATCAGGGCACATTAGGGCATATCAGGGCACATCAGGACACATTAGGGCACATCACGGCACATCAGGACACATTAGGGCACATCATGGCACATCAGGGCACATTAGGGCACATCATGGCACATTAGGGCACATCCTGGCACATGGGGGCATATCTGGGCACATCATGGCACATTAGGGCACATCATGGCACATGGGGGCACATCAGGGCAAAGTGTTACCAATCTTTTTCTTGCAGAGTAGAGCAGGGAGCGGCTGTGTATGAAGTTCTCATTCATGTCACAGTCACGCTGCTGCCCGGTGGCCCTGCCCCCTCCTCTCTCTTCGTCCATCCTAGGTGATGTCACAAGCAAATTGGAATGGACAAGGAGAGAGGAGGGGGCGGGGCCGCAAGGGAGCAGCGTGACTGTGACACGAATGAGAACTTCATACACAGCGGCTCCCTGCGCTTCTCTGCAGTTGACTGGCGGTGATTGACGGGTAGATTGTGGGGACCCCTGAGAGGACAAGGCCGGCCCACTGAGCCATCGGCCCACCGGGAAACTCCCAGTAGTCCCGATGGCCAGTACAGGCCTGCACTTGTGTATAAATATGTGCTATGTACAGATCAGTGAAAAAAAATGCAGAAAACTGCATTGCATATAAACACATTCACCACACTCCCTTGATTAGGCCTCATTCACACAGCCATAAAAACATGACAAATCATTAAAGGGGTTGCAAAGTCTCAAGGTTTTCACCTTAATCCATTCTAAGCGTTGGGTGAAAAACCTCCTGTGATGCAGCAGCCCCCCAGAGCCCCCCTAATACTTACCTGGGACCGATCTTTCCTGCGCCAGGGACGAGCGCAGCAGCTCCAGCCGGTGTCTCGGGTCCTGATTGGTTAGATTCATAGAAGCGCAGCCATTGGCTCCCGCTACTGTCAATCAAATCCAATGGCGCAGGAGCCGGGGGCGGGGCAGAGTCCTGTTGTCTGTGTCAATGGATGCAGCAGGAGGACTTAGGAGCGCGCCCGCATGTGTGCCCCTAGGGAGAGCACTTCTCTGACGGGCACTCGATGCGGGGAGGAGCCAGGAGCACCGTTGAGGGACCCCAGAAGAGGAGGAACGGAGCCACTCTGTGCAAAACCGCTGTACAGAGGAGGTAAGTATGACAGGTATGTTTTTTTTAAATAAAAGGGAACCTTTACAATTACTTTAAAGCAGAGTTCCACCCAAAAGTGCAAGCTCCCCTTGTTCACCCCCCACTGCCAAATTTGGCATCTTATGGGGAGGGGGGGAGCAGATACCTGACAAAACCAGGTATCCGCTCTCACATCTGGGTAAGATTGCTGCAATCTTGTGCAGCGATCTAAGCAATGTCCGCCCCCCCTCCCCAGTGGGCTGCTGCCTTCTGGGGCAGACACACAGGTCCCAGAAGACAGCAGGACCATTCAGAAAGTGCAGTGTTTCCCTTAGTAAGGATGCTGGTGCAGACAGGTTGGCGTTGGGTGCCGACATTGAAGGCTCACTGAACAGGTAAGTGTCCTTAGATTAAAAATCAGCAGCTACAGTATTTGCAGCTGCTGACTTTTAATTTTTTTCACACAAGTGGAACTTCTTTTGAAGACAAGGAACAAAGTTCCTGCCTATTGAACAGTAAATAGTTCCGTTCTTTAATGAATAAAAATTCTCCTGTTCTTTTCTTTCATATATATATATATATATATATATATATTAGTGGGAGATGTATTGTATATACAGTGTATATATATATATATAGATTATCTCTCAAAAGTAAGTACACCCCTCACATTTTTGTAAATATTTTATTATATCTTTTCATGTGACAACACTGAAGAAATGACACTTTGCTACAATGTAAAGTAGTGAGTGTACAGCTTGTATAACAGTGCAAATTTGCTGTCCCCTCCAAAATAACTCAACACACAGCCATTAACCACTTCAACCCAGAAGGATTTGCCCCCTTAATGACCAGAGCACTTTTTGCGATTCGGCACTGCATTGCTTTAACTGACAATTGCGCGGTCGTACGGCGGTGTACCCAAACAAAATTGACGCCCTTTTTTCCCACATATAGAGCTTTCTTTTGGTGGTATTTGATCACCTCTGCAGTTTTTATGTTTTGCGCTATAAACAAACAAAGAGCAACAATTTTGAAAAAAAAAAAAAACAATTATTTTTACTTTTTTCTATAATAAATATCCAAAATAAAATATAAAATAAAAAATGTATTCATCAGTTTAGGCCGATATATATTCTTCTATATATTTGTGTTAAAAAAAAATCGCAATAGGCGTATATTGATTGGTTTGCGCAAAATGTATCGCATCTACAAACTATGAGAATTGATTTATGGCATTTTTATTATTATTTTCTTTTACTAGTAATGGCGGCGATCTGCGATTTTTATCAGGACTGTGATATTGCGGTGGACAGACCGGACACTTTTGACACTTTTTTGGGACCATTGACATTTATACAGCGATCAGAGCTAATAATAGCCACTGATTACTGTATAAATGTCATTGGCAGTGAAGGGGTTAACACTAAGGGGGGATCAAGGGGTTAAATGTGTTCCCTCAGCATGTTCTAACTGTGTGGGGGCTGGGCTGGCAGGGACATGACAGATCTAACTGATCCCGATTACAGGGATCAGTAGATCACCGTCATGTCCCCTGTCAGAACGGGGACCTGTCGTGTTTACATCGGCGGTTTCCCGTTCTGCCTCTCTAGAAGGCTATCGCGGGCCACCGGCGGAGACCGACTCCACCCGGCCCACAGGCACGCTCATGGAGCGCACAGCGGGTGCGAGGGCACGCCAGCGCGCACCCACTCGCAACTGCGCCTGCGCCAATCCCCGTCAATCGGTCAATGTCCAAACCGCTGGCAACAAAAGTGAGTACACCCCTAAGTGAAAATGTCCAAAATTGGTCCCTCTTAGCCATTTTCCCTCCCCGGTGTCATGTGACTCGTTAGTTTTACAAGGTCTCAGGTGTGAATGGGGAGCAGATGTGTTAAATATGGTGTTATCACTCTCACTCTCTCATACTGGTCATTGGAAGTACATAAAGATGGCCCAGGCTATAGGAAGATTGCCAAGACCCTGAATCTGAATTGCAGCACCATGGCCAAGACCATATAGGACAGGTTCCACTCAGAACAGGCCTCGCTATTGTCGACCAAAGAGGTTGAGTGCACGTGCTCAGCGCCATATCCAGAGGTTGCCTTTGGGAAATAGACGTATGAGTGCTGCCAGCATTACTGCAGAGGTTGAAGGGGTGGGGGGGTCAGCCTGTCAGTGCTCAGACCATATGCTGCACACTGCATCAAATTGTTCTGCATGGCTATTGTCCCAGATGGTCCTAAAGATGATGCACAAGAAAGCCCACAAACAGTTTGCTGAAGACAAGCAGACTAAGGACATGGGTTACTGGAACCATGTCCTGTGGTCTAATGAGACCAAGATAAACTTATTTGGTTCAGATGGTGTCAAGTGTGTGTAGCGACAACCAGGTGAGGAGTAAAAGACAAGTATGTGTTGCCTACAGTCAAGCATGGTGGTGGGAGTGTCATGGTCTGGGGTTGCATGAGTGCTGCCGGCACTGGGGAACTACAGTTCATTGAGGGAACCATGAATTCCAACATGTACTGACATATTGAAGCAGAGCATGATCCCCTCTCTTCACCACCACTCCCACCACCTGAGGTTAAAAGTGATGGACTGGCCAAGCATGTCTCCAGACCTAAACTGTATTGAGCATCTGTGGGGCATCCTCAAACGGAAGGTGGAGGAGCACAAGGTCTCTAACATCCACCAGCTCAGTGATGTCATCATGGAGGAGTGGAAGAGGACTCCAGTGGCAACCTGTGAAGCTCTGGTGACCTCCATGCCCAGGAGGGTTAAGGCAGTGCTGGAAAATAATGGTGGCCACACAAAATATTGACACTTTGGGCCCAATTTGGACATTTTCACTTAGAGGTGTACTCACTTGTGTTGCCAGCGGTTTAGACATTAATGGCTGTGTTTTGAGTTATTTTGAGGGGACAGCAAATTTACACTGTTATACAAGCTGTACACTCACTACTTTACATTGTAGCAAAGTGTCATTTCTTCAGTGCTGTCACATGAAAAGATATAATAAAATATTTACAAAAATGTGAGGGGTGTACTCACTTTTGTGAGATACTGTGTGAGTTTCTTTGACTTGTTTGTCGTGTACCAGGCCACCCATTCAATTAAATGCACCAAATCTTGCAACGCATTCCGTTTACCAGATGTGCATGCAGCCTAACAAGTGTACAAATTTTAAAAAAGAGATCTGATGCTGACATCACATATTTCAATATCTTTATGCAAACCCACAATCGCATAGCCATTACTTCCCTTCCAATTAATTTAGACTCAATTTACGCTTACCATACACTAAACAATCTGATTGTACAACCTCCTTTATAGTGACCATACACACTTCAGTTTATTTATCTAATTGATCGGTGATTCGATAAAAAACAATGGAATCATTAAAAAAAAAAACCCAAATAGCCATAAGTTCCCTTCCAATCGATTTAGACTCAAGTTAAAACGCATTCAATGAAACTGAGTCGATCAGCCAAGGTCGAAAATTGTTTATTATTTTCCTTCAATCAGTAGCACTGAGATACTTTGTTCATGAATATTATCATTTTTCTGTTGAGCAGATGATCACAGGGTGGTAACAGAAATGTGTTCAATGATTTAAAATCAAATTATGATTGCATCTTAACTATCGATCACATTCACTTTCCCATGTGTGGCATATCAATCAGAGGGGGGCCAACTGTAGATTGATTATTCCAATCAGATGAGATCAATCGAAAAAGACATTGATCAAAGCGTTAAATTTACCATAAACTATGCAGTGCGGGGGTCTGCTGGATTAGATACAGACTGGTTGGACAGCATTGATGTCAGTCTCCACAATATTAACCCCCAGTATTGGTGTTTCTCACTGCAATAATAACCACCAGCACTGGTGCCAGTGACCACAGTAATAACCTCCAGCATTGGTGTAAGCCTCTACAATAAAAAAAAACCCAAGCATTAGTGCCATAAACCCGCAATAATAACCCCAAGCATCAGCGTCAGTTGCAGCAAAAATATTCCCCAGCTTTGGAGTCAGTTGCACCACTAATAACCCCCAGCATTGGTGCCAGAGAACACAATAATAACCTCAGCATTGGTGCCAGAGAACACAAAAATAACCCCTAGCATTGGTTTCAGTAACAGCAATAATAACCCCCAGCATTGGTGTCAGTGACCAAATTAATACCCCCAAGGCAGAGCTCATGGCTCATTGTTAATACAGGGACCAGGCTTGGTCAAGCCAGGAAAGGAAACCTTGCCAATGCTTATGGACACCCTGCTATTCCATTATATTGTAGAGCCCTGGAAACAGATTCCCCTCCATACCCACACCAACAGTTTGAAAAAAAGAGACTAAGAAGCATTTAGAGTGGCATGTTTAGTGCATATACATTAGCCCCTGTGTAACTTATTAAACTCATGGTTCAAGGCATATAGAGTGAATACTGAGTCAAATGATAACTGACAATTTGATCTTAATGCTGAATTCCCAGATAAGCAGTCATTGGCGGCTGGTGCTAAACATTTTGGGGGGTGTAGCAAACAAACTTGCCCCCTCACTCACACCACTGCAAACCCCCCCACCCCTGCCCGTGGGAGACGGACGGGCAGGAGACGGTGATCAGAGGTCTTATCTTAGGATCTTGCCGCAAGAGCCAGGGCTTCTCTTCCCAGCCGAACAGGAAGTGGGTCCTGAGACCCAATTGGCCGGGAGTCCTAAGACTCCCTGGCCAATCGGGTTTCAGGACCCCCTTCCTGATTGCTCTGGAGGAGAATCAGGGAGACAATAGTGAATATTAATTTGCTATTGTCAGACAAATGGGTGGGCTCAGGTCGCAGTGCTCTGCGCCTCAAGCCCACCCTTTTTTACGCCAATTAGAGCCTAGGAGCCGGGTGCATGAATTAGGGGGGCGGCGCCCCTGCACCCCTTATGGGCGGACCAATAAACACCGCTCACTGCTGCTCTCTCTCCTTGTGCAAAATGGCTGCTCTTGTTTCCACCCCCTCCTAGACAACCTGTAATGGGTGGAGCCTGATGGGTCTCTCCCACAGCGCTGCTCTCTGCTCTCATGTACAGCACAGTGATGATGTCACTGCTGCTTTTACAAGGTAATTTCTGATTGGACACAGCAGGAGTCAATCAGCAGGTCCGGCAGACCCCATGTCTGCCCCGCCGATTGTTCCCAGCAGAGGCAGAAGGTCTGCGTATGTAAACAAGGGAAGACAGAGATCCTGTGTTTCTGTTAAACATTAACATGGATCTCTGTTTTCCCTCAGTCACAGCATCCCCCACACAGTTAGAAAGCACTCCTTAGGGACACATTTAAGCCTTTGTTTGCCCCTGATGTTAACCCCTTCCAAGCCAGTGTCATTAGTACAGTGACAGTGCATATTTGTTAGCACTGATCACTGTATTGGTGTCTCTGGTCCCCAAAATGTGTCACTTAGTGTCTGATTGGCTTCCAGTTTTATTATTTTTTTTTGTGAAAGCTTAATTGAACAAGCTGAAGTTAGAAGCTGATTGGCTGCACCAGATTTTGCACTCTCCAATTTTAGTAAATCAACCCCAATGTGTTCTCCTCTATGAAGTGATCGGAGTTGGAAGTCCCCAGCCTGCAGCATATGTGAGTAAAGAATTCGCCCTCCCGCACGGCTTCTGCCCAGCATTCCTTCCTAGAACCACAGCCAGCCACCGCCCGACCAATCAGAGCGCCGCTGACACAAATGAGCCCAATGGGCAGGCTGGGGAATGCAGAATCACATGTTTCCAATAGAGGAGCCTCTTCCTCCCTGTCACCTTCCAGCTCTGCTCTCCTCATCAATTGTCAATGTGACTCCACCACCATCAGTCACTTATTTGTCAGCCTCTGTCAATCCGCTCCTGATTTATGTCAGCTTTTGTTGCTGATTACAAGGCTGGTGTGACTTGAAGGGAAGAGGAGAGAGAGGAAGGTGGGGAGGGGAAGGGGAAGGGGGGGGGGGACTATTCCTCTGAAAGGAGGCATTCAGTTTAAGGAAATGGATCGTCCACAGGCTCAGCTCCATTTATATGCAGTCCAGCCGACCTGTACATGGCCATCAATAAGGGGCACCTCAGGGGTTACTCAGGGTCACCACAAGGTCATCCCATGTGTGCCGATCACCACCGATCTCTGCATGGCTCACACTAGGGAAGCCAACATCGCACCCCCAGTGATCGCCTGAAGACCACATCACACCCCAATAAGTCACATCGCACCCCCAGCAACTGCCGATTGTAGCCCAGATACACATCAGTGACAGTTGCTGATCATTGATCACTTTACATCCAATATCCCCACTCACTTTATTACCCACCATCCCTCTCTGAGCATACACCTATATACCATCCCTCTCTGAGCATACACCTCTATGCCATCCCTCTCCGAGCATACACCTCTATGCCATCCCTCAATGAGCATACACCTCTATACCATCCCTCTCCGAGCATACACCTCTATGCCATCCCTCTCCGAGCATACACCTCTATGCCATCCCTCTCTGAGCATACACCTATATACCATCCCTCTCCGACCATACACCTCTATGCCATCCCTCTCTGAGCATACACCTATATACCATCCCTCTCCGAGCAAACACCTCTATACCATCCCTCTCCGAGCATACACCTCTATACCATCCCTCTCTGAGCATACACCTCTATACCATCCCTCTCCGAGCACACACCTATATACCATCCCTCTCCGAGCATACACCTCTATACCATCCCTCTCCGACCATACACCTCTATGCCATCCCTCTCCGAGCATACACCTATATACCATCCCTCTCCGAGCATACACCTCTATGCCATCCCTCTCCGAGCATACACCTCTATACAATCCCTCTCCGAGCATACACCTCTATACCATCCCTCTCCGAGCATACACCTCTATACCATCCCTCTCCGACCATACACCTCTATGCCATCCCTCTCTGAGCATACACCTCTATACCATCCCTCTCCGACCATACACCTCTATGCCATCCCTCTCTGAGCATACACCTCTATACCATCCCTCTCCGAGCATACACCTCTATACCATCCCTCTCCGAGCATACACCTCTATGCCATCCCTCTCCGAGCATACACCTATATACCATCCCTCTCCGAGCATACACCTCTATACCATCCCTCTCCGAGCATACACCTCTATACCATCCCTCTCCGAGCATACACCTCTATACCATCCCTCTCCGAGCATACACCTCTATGCCATCCCTCTCCGAGCATACACCTCTATACCATCCCTCTCCGAGCATACACCTCTATACCATCCTTCTCCGACCATACACCTCTATGCCATCCCTCTCTGAGCATACACCTATATACCATCCCTCTCCGAGCATACACCTCTATGCCATCCCATTTATATGCAGTCCAGCCGACCTGTACATGGCCATCAATAAGGGGCACCTCAGGGGTTACTCAGGGTCACCACAAGGTCATCCCATGTGTGCCGATCACCACCGATCTCTGCATGTCTCACACTAGGGAAGCCAACATCGCACCCCCAGTGATCGCCTGAAGACCACATCGCACCCCAATAAGTCACATCGCACCCCCAGCAACTGCCGATTGTAGCCCAGATACACATCAGTGACAGTTGCTGATCATTGATCACTTTACATCCAAAATCCCCACTCACTTTATTACCCACCATCCCTCTCTGAGCATACACCTCTATGCCATCCCTCTCCGAGCATACACCTCTATGCCATCCCTCTCTGAGCATACACCTATATACCATCCCTCTCCAAGCATACACCTCTATACCATTCCTCTCCGAGCATACACCTCTATGCCATCCCTCTCCGAGCATACACCTCTATGCCATCCCTCTCCGAGCACACACCTATATACCATCCCTCTCTGAGCAAACACCTCTATACCATCCCTCTCCGAGCATACACCTCTATACCATCCCTCTCTGAGCATACACCTCTATACCATCCCTCTCCGAGCACACACCTATATACCATCCCTCTCCGAGCATACACCTATATACCATCCCTTTTCGAGCCCACACCTATATACCATCCCTCTCAGAGCATACACCTCTATGCCATCCCTCTCTGAGCATACACCTCTATACCATCCCTCTCTGAGCATACACCTATATGCCATCCCTCTCCGAGCATACACCTCTATGCCATCCCTCTCTGAGCATACACCTCTATACCATCCCTCTCTGAGCATACACCTATATACCATCCCTCTCCGAGCATACACCTCTATGCCATCCCTCTCCGAGCATACACCTCTATACCATCCCTCTCCGAGCATACACCTATATACCATCCCTCTCCGAGCATACACCTCTATACCATTCCTCTCCGAGCATGCACCTCTATACCATCCCTCTCTGAGCATACACCTATATACCATCCCTCTCCGAGCATACACCTCTATGCCATCCCTCTCTGAGCATACACCTCTATACCATCCCTCTCCGAGCATACACCTCTATGCCACCCCTCTCCGAGCATACACCTCTATGCCATCCCTCTCTGAGCATACACCTCTATGCCATCCCTCTCCAAGCATACACATTTATACCATCCCTCTCCGAGCATACACCTATATACCATCCCTCTCTGAGCATACACCTATCTATACTTCTATTATCTATCTATCTATCTATCTATCTATCTATCTATCTATCTATCTATCTATGTATCTATCTATCTATCTATCTATCTATCCTTCTATAATCTATTCATCTATTCAACATTCTATCTATTTATCCATCTATCTAGCCTTCTATAATCTATCTATCTATCCAAAATTCTATCTATCTATTTATCCTTCCTTAACCTATAATATTGATTATATTATAAAGAGAGAGAGATAGTGTGTTTGGATAATCAGTCATTCTCTATATGAAGCACCTCTATACAATGGTTCTCATTGAAGGTCTATGTGTTGATGTTTGTCTATATTTGTAAATCTTTCCTTTCTTCTCTCCCTCCTCCCTCTTATCTCTGGCTGTACACATGTAAACCTGTTATTCTTTCCCATTTGTCCCTTGCTGTGACACCATTGGGCCACACAGGGTGGGACAAGTTGGAAAGGTCAAAGCAAGCTGAAGCCCATGTGACATGTCAGCAGCAGGACAAGTGGGGGTGCCTGGACTCCATCCCAGTCCCTGGACCCTTGCTTGCTATAAGTGTAGAGTTTGGGAATGATGAGCCCTATGAGGATGGAGCCCTATGAGGATGGAGCCCTATGAGGATGGAGCCTTCCTAAGTGTCCAGCCTTTCCCCCAAGCCCCATAGAGATGTGTAGGATGGAAGTGATGGTAGAGAGACAGGAGCCAGCAATAGATTTGGGAGGGAGGATAAGAGGAGATAACACAAAGCAGAAGGATGGAAGTGGAGGCTGACAGGCTGGATTTTCCCCTTTGCTCTTACATAGTGCCTGTTACTCTCCTCTCCCCACATCTCCCTCTTTTGTTGTCAAGTCGAATTGATAAATGAAGTGCAGTAAAAGTCTGCAAAAAAAAGAGCTGAAGCCTTCATTTGTGTTCATTTGCATTAAAGTGCTTGGAACAGCTGTTTTCCTTACAGGGCCAGAGAGACTGCTATCTGTTTCCTTGGTGTGTTTGCCCTGCCTCCCGGGGTGAAATATTTAAGATTAATTACCCTAAGGTGGTGGGAGATGTGAGAATCAACTGCTTTTTTTTTTTTAATGGGCTGGGGAGAGCCAAAGAGAGACCCGAGTTGAGAAATTCAGAGGTGAGACATGGTTTGTATTGCTGTGATAGGGGGTGATTCATCCAGGAGCATGGGACATCCTTACATCACATCCTTCAGCCTCACTACTGCCTGGGGGGTGCTATTAATTACATTTTATCATGGACATGTGTGTGCAAATGATTTACAGTAGGTACAATTCACAATACGTTTACACAAGGATAAGGATCTTTATTTTTAACCATGTAACTGTTATTTTCAAATCTCATTGGGCTCAGTTGAAAATAACTGTCATTTTTTTTATAACATGGATACTATGCCTGATGACTTAGCTATGTGGTATGAGTAGGTGTCACCACCACTTACCAGTTGTATTCTTATTCTTATACAGAATTTATACAGTGGCAACAGTTTGCACAGCGCTTTACAATATAAAGGGTGACAGTACAGTTACAATGCAAGAGGGTTAGGGGGCCCTGCTCATAAGAGCTCACAATCTAATAGTTATTCCATCCACCATTGTCCATTCTGTGCACCACCTTGCCTCAAGCACCTCCATGTCCATTTGTTACTAGTAACTTCTGATTATGCAACATTTTTTAAAGTTTGGGCACACAGAGGTGATTAAAAAAGTTGTGTTATGGTGCAATTTCATGTATGTACAAATAAAAGTATTTGTTAAATTACAGTCATTTATTTTACAAAGACTATTTTTTTATTTTAGAAGATGGGAAAAACGTTATAGTTAACCCCTGTTATTATGTTATTATTTTATATATATATATATATAGGGTTTTGGTATGTTGATACTGCCAATGAGCAATACTTTCTATAGTTACAGGCAATGTGGCCCACAACCTGCGGCCCAAAAGAAAGTTGGCAATCTTTTTTAATGGCCATACTTAAGCAAAGTCTAAAAACATATTTTAAAATGTATTTCCATGTTTACAATCACATTGGGATAACGTCTGCTTTATATTTATTATATTTCCATGCACATAGTGAAATAAAAAAAATTGCTGCTTATATTTTTACTTTTCTTCTTCTTTTCTGAAAATACCAAAACTGATGTAAGGAGCTGGGAAGTTATGTTTACCATAACTAACACTGTCTGTACTGCGCTGGCAGGCCTTATTAACAGTTGTAAACTAGATTCATACACTGGTGTTGATTTACTAAATTGGAGAGTGCAAAATCCGGTGCAGCTTTGCATGGTAGCCAATCAGCTTCCAACTTCAGCTTGTTCAATTATGCTTTGAAAAAAAAAATACCTGGAAGCTGATTGGTTTCTATGCACAGCTGCACCAGATTTTGCACTCTCCAGTTTTAGTAAATCACCCCCCTTGTCTGAACCAAAAAAGGGTTAAAGATCTCAAGGTTTGGATTTTGCATGGAAGGAAACTCAGTCTGTCCCCACCTTGTCCCTCC
>BLSH010323973.1:135320-151796 GCA_018402905.1 Glandirana rugosa | reverse complement strand
GCGGACATGTCGGAACGTTTTGACACTTTTTTGGGACCATTGGCATTTATACAGCGATCAGTGCTATAAAAATGCACTGATTACTGTGTAAATGCCATTGGCAGTGAAGTTAACCTGCAGGGGGCGCGCTAAGGGTTAAGTATGTTCCCTGGGCGTGTTCTAACTGTAGGGGGGCTTGCCTAGCTGGGGAAGGGAAGTGGTCACAGCCTTCATGTACGGGAAGGCTGTGATCACAGCCCTTCCCCCTCACACAGAGCGGAGGTCCGTGTTTACTTACACGGACCTCCGCTCATTCGCTCCGGGGGGGGGGCATCGCGGGTGGCCGGCGGCAATCGAAGCCGCCGCACCCGCTCCCTGGCCCCCCCGTACACAGTGAGCGCGCGCGCGCTCACAATGGCTCTGTATCGCGCCCGCCGTCGTATGACGGCGATTTGCGTTACAGAGCCATTCTGTCGCCGTCAATTGCCGACCAGCGGTCGGCAAGCAGTTAAGGCACAGAGCATCACTGTGATGGCAACTGGTTTTGAGGGCAGATCCCTCTTTTCCCCTAACGATCTAGACACACTGGGGGGAGATGTATTAAAACAGAATCTGGGACAGCTGTGCATAGTAACCAATCAGCTTCTAGGTTTTATTGTCAAAGCTTAAAATGAACAAGCTGATTGGTTGCTTTGCACAGCTGCACCAGTTTTGGTGTGCAAGAGTTTTAGTAAATCCCCCCCCCCCCATTGATGTCTCTTATATACATGTGTAGGTTTCAAGGGCCACTACACTATCCTACATCATGGTCACTGGCTTAGACAGCATGGCTGTTGTTGAAACCCAGGCTCTAGAAGACAGGGGTCTGTCACGTTTGATCATCTCTACACTTTTGAAAGCTAAGCAATTGGCTTCCTGAAAACTCTACTATTGCACCTGGATGATCTATTTTGATTGATGTGAGACAAAGAAATTTCATCCTAGTAAATACTCTATGGGACACATTCTATCCCTCTATCAGTCTGGTCTGTATCAGCATCTGGCTCTGAGTAGTCTCAAAGGGCAAATTTTGGCCTTGGCCATTCTTTTTCAGAAACACCCTCTCATTCCTTAAACCAACCACAGGTGAAGTGGTTTTCTTTCTGCAACCATGGGCAGTGCTTCCTGCTACACTGGCTGTATTGATGGTGGAATCTTTTCCACAGAGCTATTGTGTTCTCCGGGGGGCATCCAGGCCAGGAGGACACACAGTAATTATTGCTAGCGACCATAGCTGCTGGCAATAATTGCATGAACAATCCGACATGATGGTTGTACCCAAGTTGATTGATGAATCAACTTGGGTACGATTAGCCTGCCCATACATGGTTTGAATCTCAGAGATTCGAACTGTTTATGGCCGGCTCTAGTTAAGACCATTGTGCAGGGTATTGTGTACATCTCTCCCCCTCTTTGCTATCTCCTCTGCATGAAGAGTCTCTGAGTTTGCAGCCTTATCTTGTAAAGAGTGTTTACTAGTATTACACAAGGAAAACCTGGTCCTGGGGCCTAAACTCCCTTTCTTATCTAAGGTGGCCCCTTCTTTTTACAGTACCCAGGACATTGTTCTTCCTTCCCTATGCCCTGCTCTAAAATATACAAAGGAAACTGTTAAGCTAGCCACACGTGATTCGAAATTTGGTCAGTTCACCCATCGATTGACTTGAGTACAACCAGCCTGTTGGATTTTTTTACACTCAATTACTTAATCCTTGTGTTCTGCCGGCAGCAAAGGCTTCCTGCCGCAAAGTCTTCCTGTGGTGGAAGGAAAGAAAATTGAGTCATCCTTAGAATGTATACTGTATCTCGACCAATGCCTCTTTTAGGCAATTGAATTCCCTTTTGTTCTTCCAGAGAGCTCTCTCTCCACCATTGCTAAGGAGATTATACAAATCATTTTTCAAGCCTATAGCCTGAAGCATAAGGTTCCTCTCTTCCCTGTTAGCACACTCTATGTAGTAGAATGTGTCTACGTCCAAAGAGCTGAACTGGATATACTCTATACAGTGTATATATATATATATATATATATATATATATATATATATATATATATATACGCTACACTAGAAGGCCTTGCCCACCGCTCTTCTTTTTTTTTTTTGGTGGATACCTCAGATTGTTCCTTTGATCCCTACCCTGCTCTCACAGTTATACCCAGTTTGACCCCTAAAGACCACCACCACACCGCAAATACTACTTTGTCCTGCCTAGGAAAAAAATAGGTTAATTTTAAACCATTCAGGTTGAAATTTTTGTGACCTTTTGTAGCAGCTACAGTGCTAAAATTTGATAGAAACCAGCAACAACAAGTTGGCTGCAGCTGAAATTTCTGAAGCTGGAGACAGATTTAACTGGAACCATAGCAGAGCTGGAACAGGAATTCCAGAACAGCCCATGGCTGGAGTTTGGCTCTGGAACAAAGCTTAAGGGGGCATGCAACTGTTGGAACGCCTTCAGAGCTGAAATTGGAAATCCCCCCCCCAAAAAAGAAAAAAAGATTGATCCTTAGAGCTGTACAAATATAAAGGGTTAAATATTTTATTTCTCTTGAGCAATGTTCATGTTAGCCTAATTTGGAACCGATCAACACATCATAACTGATCCCATACAGCAAAACATGTTTATGATATCAACTGATGATTTGCAGACTAAGGTTTGACTAACATCTCAAGAGATCTATAGAACCTTTTCACTTTGTTCCAGTTACTGACTGTTTAATACATAAATTCTCTTTACAAAGATTTCCATGCCTAAAAGCTAGGGCTAGCCCCAGACCTGTATTTATTTGGCCTCTTACGTTCTGAACATCTGTCATTACTGAGATAACTGTTCCTGTAAACAATTTTAGGATGATTTGCTCATTCCATATGGGTTCAAGATGAAACTGTAGATATTTTTATTGTTACTTATTTATGCATTCCCAAATAAATTTAAAAAAAAGCATGTATTATATGAATCCAAGGTTTCAAAAATACACGTTCATCACGTAAAACACTTGTTTCTTTTGGAACCCAAATATATAGTGGTTTCATCTCTGTTTTCTCATACTTGGTTAGCTGCTTCCCTGGCTACAGCAGCCCAGAGCCCAGAAGTGATGAAATGCCAGTCGCTTCCAAGTTCATTTATCACAGAGGAGATAGATCTTCCCAGAGAGCTCCTCCCGCTCTCCACCTAAAAGTATTCACCACAGTTCCAGACTTCCCAAAGGGAAAGGGGGTTGGCACTTTATCCAAGTGCTATAAAAGTGATCAGATGGCTCTACAGCTGCCCAGATCACTTTTGCTGAAAAGCTGGTTGCTGATTTACAAATAAATTATACTAAGCTGGAGCCATAAGCTTGTTTTAATCATTTGTAGTCCAGGCCATTTATAAACGGCCTATGGATGGCAAGTGGTTAAGTAAATTCATATTCATATAAATTTATATAAATAAATAATATAAATTCATATAAATAAAAATTAATTAAGATAAATTCCCCCGACCCCGGTCGGTCAGTCGTCTGGCCGGAACACTTTCCCCAGCTTTCCCCTGCAACTCCTCTCCTCACGTCTCCTCCCTCCTCTTCTCGGTGGCCAGCGTAGCTTCTCCTCATGCTTCCCTCAGGATGAAGGATGGTTGACCGGCTAGCTTCCCCTGTGTCTCCTCTCCTCGTGTCTCCTCCCTCCTTCTCCCGGCGGCCATTTTAGCTTCTACTTTAGGGCAATCGGAAAATGGGTCTCATGGCCGGGAGGAGAATTAGTGTGACAATAGCGAATATTCATTCGCTAGTATTGAAAAGCAACGACTGTACCTCAAAGGAAGTCCGAGATCATATCTTGATTTATTGAAGGTATCAAAGTAGTAGGGTACAGGATGAACCAGGTCAAAGGCAAATTCATTCGCTAGCGTCACACAACTGGGTGGGCTTGGGGTGCAGTGCTCTGTGCCCCAAGCCCACCCTATTCTGAAGCCTATTAGAGCCTCTGCTTAAACACCCCCCCCCCCCCTGGAATCCATGCATCCGATGCTCTGCATGTAGATTGGGGCCAGACGCATGGATAGGGGGGGCGGCACCCCTGCGCCCCTTATGGACGGGCTGCCACTGCATATATATATCACTGTAAAAAATGTTAGCTCTGATTTAGGGGACATCCTTAAGCCCCTGAGATGCATTGGCGTTATTTACTAAAATTGGAGAGTGTAAAATCTAGTGCAGCTCTGCATAGAAACCAATCAGCTTCCAGGTTTTTTTTGTCAAAGCCAAAGTGAACAAGCTGAAGTTAGAAGCTGATTGGCTACCACATGCAGCTGCACCACAGTTTGCACTCTCTAGTTTTAGTAAAGCAACCCCATTGGCGACATGTATGGGATTTTATTTGCCTAATGCTTGAAAACTTACTTTAGGGCCTGGCGCTTCTTACCTTTCTGATTCCAACATGAAATGTTTCAATAAAGCCATCTGCATGCACAAGCTGCCTGCTCATTGCTAACACACCTCAATATATTCTACTCAATACAAACCTGTGGGGGCATACCCTCTTTGGGGATCTGGCTTTACAAGCCCCCATTTTATCTACTTGGATTTGCTATTAGGATCACAAATCCAATTACAGTTGCCATACATGTATTTTAACTTTGCATATATGTAGCTGTTTGCCTGGAACTCACCAGCTGCACAAGACTATTTGTCTCCAAACCAGTAGCTCTGATGACAGCCAGGCAGCTAACAAATTCAGAATAATTATTTTCAGGACATGTTTCTCTAATATATGTGCACAGGGATATACGTACAAGCAAGTGAACATTGTTCACCTTCGTTGGCTATATTAGGTGACCTTTAGTAAATGATGGCCTAAATCTGACATTATTGACTTTCTGTTAATGGTGTTTAATAAATCTTTGAGTATTATGAATATTGTTTCAATAACATTCATACATACAGTATATCTAGTGAAATGCACATACTTAATAATATATTATTAATAATAATTGAAATATTTGGGCTACATTACTATATCCCTGTTTTTCATTGGAAGAAATAGCAACCCTCGGTGGAATCTGTCCATATAACTGGGCTATTAGTTCCCATGTACACTAAAGCTGGATTTCTGAGTATGTTCTTTCTCAGCTTCAGGCTTATGGGACTAATTCTCAGAAAATATCTTTCATTGTCAATATTATACCTCAAGGTACCTACAAATGATTGACAAGGCTAAATATTTTAGAGGCGGAAGCAGTTTTATCAAAGAAGTAGATTCAATATATCAAGCCTCAGGCTATTATTTAATATTTTGATGCTGGGAGTCTAACAAGCAGTACATTTTGAAGTATGTTAGTGATTGGGTCTGTATGTTGCCAGAGGGATCAACAGCAGCCTTGGGGATTATAGACACGTCTCAAAAAGTCAGTAAAGCCACTATATATCATAATTGTATGTTAAAAGCTGAATTTTACTGAGTGAAATATTATACCTGAAATAACTTAAATGTTTATCCTTGTGTAATTATTCGAGTTATGCTATCTTTTGCCCTTTTGGAACAGGAGACCATGTAAGGCAAAGTAGACTGACAGTTTAATGCATAGTGAAAAATACCAGTATTGCTATAGAAGCCTACATGTCAGTATTTTCTTATGCACTGAAAGCCAAGATGCACAAATTGATATGCGAGTTGCAGCAGATTGGTCCAATGATATTTAGTTGTGATTTTCCAAATCCAGATTTGAGTGATTTGTGTACATTTGTAGGATTTATAATCCCATGTAATCAAGATTTCCCAGTTCATGTCATAGAAAAACTAAACAAGTATTCTGATTGTTTGCCAAGGACAACTCCACTATTTGTGATTTTTTTTTTCAGTTTTAAACAATCAGCTCACATTTACACACATTCCTGACATTATATGTACCCATGTTAGGAATACCAAAAAAAAAAACCCACAAGTCTTCCACACACTTCTGCTCCAGCTAGCATATTAAAGACTGCCGATCACTCTCTGGAGTAACACCCTGGGATTGATTTATTAAAGGCAAATAGACTGTGCACTCTGCAATTGCACTTATTTTCCTTAGTAAAAGTAATGTGGTGAAACTTCAAGTGGTTGTAAACCCTCAATGTTTTTCAACCTAATGCATTCTATGCATTAGGTGAAAAACCTTTTCACCTGCAGTAGCCCCCCCAAGCCCCCCCATTTACTTACCTGAGCCCAAAACAATCCCGCAATGGGGACGAGCCTCGCAGCTCACCTGAGTTGTCCCATTCCTCATTGGCTGGATTGATAGCTGGGGAGCCATTGGCTCCCGCTGCTTTCAATCAAGACCAGTGACCCGGGAGCCGGGGCCGAGTCCCACTGTTTGTGTGAATACACGCAACAGCAGGACTCGGGATCACGCCTGCACGGGTGACCCCAGGGAAGTGTGGTGGTCACTCTAAAAGAGGAGGAGCCCGGAGCACCGCTGGAGGATCCCAGAAGATGGCGTTGGGGGCCACTCTGTGCAAAACCGCTGCACAGAGGAGGTGAGTATGACATGTTTGTTATTTTTAAAAAAGAAACGGTGAACCTGTAGTATCACTTTCACTTTGTAAATAATAACCAGGTGCAAGAACAGCAAAAAAAAATGGAAATCAGCAGAGCTTTACTGCATTTACTAAGTTCAGAAGAAGAATAAGTGCAACTTCACTTGCGTAGTGCACAGTCTATTTTCCTATAGTAAATCCACCCCTCTGTTTCATATTAACACTTTCTCTAAAGATAGCTGGAAGTACCAAATTACAGGCTTGTTACTATATCTGGAGTTTGTGAATCCTGGTTAGTCAGGGCAAGTAGAGACACTAAAACTAATTTAAGACAACTGTATTACTGTAGACTTCATCAACGAGCCAATATAAACCTCTTCAGCCCCCGGAAGGTTTTTTGTGATACGGCGCTGTGTTATTTTTACTGACAATTGCGCAGATGTGCGACACTGTACCCAAATAAAATTGATTTTCTTTTTTCCCCACAAATAGAGCTTTCTTTTGGTGGTATTTGATCACCTCTGCGGCTTTTATTTTTTGTGCTATAAAGAAAAAGGACCTACAATTTTGAAAAAAAAAAAACAATATTTTGTTCTTTTTTACTTTCTGCTATACATCCCAATAAAAAAATATAAAAAAAATCTATTGTATTCATCAATTTAGGCCAATATGTATTCTGCTACATATTTTTGGTAAAAAAAATCCCAATAACTGTATATTGATTGGTTTTCACAAAAGTTATAGCATCTACAAACTATGGGATATATTTAGGGAATTTTTAGTTATTTATTTTTTACTAGTAATGGCGGGATCAGTGATTTTTAGTGGGACTGCATCATTGCGGCAGACAAATCGGACACTAAGTGACACTTTTTGGGGACCAGTGACACTAATACAGGGACCAGTGCTAAAAAATGCACTATACTAATGACACTGGCAGGGAAGGGGTTAACATCAGGGGTTATAAAAGGGTTAAATGTGTTCCTAGGGGGTGCTTTCTAACTGTGGGGGGAGAACAGAGATTCATGTTCCTGCTTAGCAGAAACACAGGATCTCCATTTTTTCCTCTCACAGAACAGCGGTCTGCCTTGTTTACATAGGCAAACCGGTGTTCTGCCTCTCTGGAGAAATTGGGTTCGCCAGACCCGTGGATTGGCTTCCACTGTGTCCAATCACAGCAGGAGCAGGCCACCGCCGGCGCGCGCCCCCACGCCCCAGGCCCAGTGCACAAAATCACGTACAGGTACTTGATTTCGCGCAGTATATTTCCATGAGGCAGTCCTTAAGGGGTTAAAGTAAAAGTCAATTAACGATGATGAGTGCAAGCTATTATGGTTCATTGTGATCGCTAGGAGAAATCAAAGCAGGAAAATTAGGTTTATTTACTAAAATTTGAAAGTGCAAAATCTGGTGCAGCTCTGCATAGAAACCAATTAGCTTCCAGTATTTTTTTTTTTTTTTTTGTCAAAGCGTAAAGTGATGGTAAAAGCAAGTTTTTTTTTGTTTTCTTTTAAATAACAAACATGTTATACTTACCTGCTCTGTGCAGTGGTTTTGCACAGAGCAGCCCCAATCCTCTTCTTCTGGGGTCCCCCTGGCCACTCCTGGCCCCTCCCTCCTGCCAAGTGCCCCCACAGCAAATAGCTTGCTGTGGGGGCATGCAAGCAGGCTCACACCCGAGCCGCTTCTCTGTGTGTCCATTCAGTATCCCAATGCACACTATTAGATTTTCTGCAGATTTTTGTCTTCAGATTTACCAAAACCATATAATATGAGGTCAAGGAGTTTCAATTTGTATGTAATCAGGCAGGTCCTTGCACTACGTGGTTTTGGTAAATCTGAAGGAAATCTGACAAAAAGTTGGATAGTGTGCATGGATCTGTTACTCTGTCCTGCATGTGCAAAGCACAGATTCAGTTTACAGCATATTTCCACTTTTGCATTCAAATTTGAGAAACCACCATTACTCCAAAGACATGCTGGTAGGTTAATTGGCTCCTGTCTAAATTTGCCCTAGTATGTGTATGCATGAATGTGAGTTATGGACCTTAGATCGTAAGCTCCATGAGGGCAGGGACTAATTTGAATGCATAATTTGACAGTGCTATATAAGTACCTGGAATAAATAAATACATACATACTGTACATACAAGCTGTACACTCACTGCTTTACATTCTAGCAAAGTGTCACATGAAAAGATAGAATAAAAAAATTACAAAAATGTGAGGGGTGTACTCACTTTTGTGAGATACTGTATATTAGAACTAAGCCCTCCAGCACTGTGATGTCACCGCTGAGGGGGCTGACATCTTCCCCCGGTCTTCCTTCCAGGTTTGCGGCCTCCAGTTACATGAGTGGCCAATCCCAAGCATGCGCGCAAGAGCCACCGTTTACGACATGGGCTCTGAAGGTCTGGCACTGTAAGCCGAACTTTGAGAGAGCATGCGCCGGTGATGTCATCAGCTGTGCAAGCTAAGGAGATATTCACAGTAAGCCTTATTATAGGCTTACCTGTAGGTACAAGTGGTTTAACAGAGTTTACTAACACTTTAAAGGATACAGTAAAAGTACACTTTGCATAGAATACAGAACAACATGCTAGGAAAATAAAAAGTAAAAAAACAAACAGGATTTGTGTTCGCACATGACTGAATGATTTAAAGTGTTACTCACAACAGTAAAATCAGTCTGTATATGCAGTAATGCATGCTTGTTATGCTCACTGTGGAACCTAAGGGGTTAATCCTCTGCATTGTGTAAAAAGGCTGTTTGATCCTGTCTTCTCTAAACCTTCCCTTCTTCCACTGTCCCCAATCCATCTCCTGATAAGACTGAGCCTTTGGAGTCACTCTGCACATGCTCAGCTTGGTGTGTATTGCTAGAGAGCTCTTTTTTTCTTGGGAGGGTGCATATGATCAGCACAAGGCCAATCAGCACTGTCCAGACAGAGCCTCATAGGACAGTCAGACTAGTATGAAATCTCCTCCTACAAGCTTTAACCAGACAAAAAGATAGAAGTCACAAGGCTTCTATATACTGCTGATGAGAAAAGGTATTTAGCATTTATATTTATTAAAACTATTGCATTTCCATGTTCTGTGTACTGTGGGAGACCAGATATAGTGAATGCAGGGTCCTGGGTTTAGTAACACTTTAAGTCAGCAGAGCTTCACCTCATTAAACAAGCTAAGGGAAAACTCTCTTGAAAGTCAAACTTTACTTTCCTAAGTGAACAGCCTATATTCCTTTATTAAATCAACCCTAATGTACCACCAAAGCCTTGAGCTCTTTAAAGTGGATCTTCATTCTTCCCCCTCAGGAAAGACTTCTCTTCTATCCACCCCTCCTCCCCTCTGCTACCAGTATAGGGCTGTCTTTTTTTGTTTACTTTTTTTGTAAAAAATAAAAAGTGTGGGCCCCTCCCCCCTTGCATATCATTCACCTAGGTGAATGACGTGCACTGCCCCCCCTTTGCCTCCTGTGATATGCACGTCACATATCCCAATAGGCATAGTGCTTCATTCAGAAAGGAGGAGAGGGGTGTGCCTCGCACTGCATCATCAGGAGGCATCTTGGCTGAGCCAAGAAGAGCCGCCAGGACTCTTGATGATGGTACAATCAACATGGCATCGCAGGTGGCAGAATACAAGAGGATCTCAGCGGGACAACGCTGGATCCTTTTAGTGGGTGAGTATTGGAAATGTGCACAATGGACCACTCAGTAAGCAAAGGAAAAAAAGGGGAGGGGGTGGGCTAAGATCCGCTTTAACCCTTTGTTAAGAAAGAGTGTGGGTGCACTACCACAGTAGTTTACAACTGATAACGAGATCTGCCATCACAGTAAAAACAGGGTTAAATAAAATAAACATAACTCCCCTGCCCCCTCATTTACTTAGCGGAGGAAAGCCAGGTAGGATTTTTAAGCACATAAAAAGGTAAGCAGCAATTTACATTTTTTAAAGTTATATGTAAATGGTAACAAGTAACAAATATGAATTAGGTATTATACCAATTTGGCTGCAAAGGTGGAGGCTAGGTTGTGAAAATAACATTGTAAGCTCCAGCAATTGTATGTATAGGCATAGAAAAAAAAATGTTAATTTAAAGAACATTTACTACAGTTTGTCGCCTGTCTCATATCTATATTACCTGTAAAGAAGAGTTTTGATTAAAAAAAATCACTGATTTTAACAAACTTATGTTATTTATTCTTTTTGGAAACAATAAAGTAAGTGTTTAATCAAAAATATACTGAATGTGGTGGATTAAAGCAGAGTCCCACATACATTTTTCACTCCTCACCATGCAGTACTAATGTGCATCCTTAAAATTAATTGGCAAAGTAATATTTTTCTTTCTGTTCACTTACCTGATTTATGCCTATAACTAATTTCACTTCCTCCTTTAGGGGCCGCGGCACCGTATGTCATTTCCGGCTTTGCATTGGCTCCTGGGAGATCTTGGTCAGCTTGACATGGCACTGCTCCCGTAACATTTAACATTGGCATCTATGGAAAATCTTGGTCAGCTTGACATGGAACGGCTCCAGTAACATTTAACATTGGCAATTTTGAATCTATGGAAAATATTGGTCAGCTTGACATGGCACGGCTCCAGTAACATTTAACATTGACATCTATGGAAAATCTTGGACAGCTTGACATGCCACTGCTCCAGTGGCATGTCAAGCTGACCACAATTTTCCATAGAAGCCAATGTTAAATTTTACTGGAGCAGTGCCGTGTCAAGCTGACCAAGATTGCACCACACTGCACAGGCATGAGATTGGCAAGTGCATGCTGGGTAGCCAGCATGCATGGAATCCAGGAAGAAGGGCACTGCGCCTTCAGGTGGCCACACTGGAGATGGCCGTGCTGTGCACGAACTTCACAAAGTCAGAAAACGATGCTTCACGAATAGAAAACTGGGCATAGTTTACAGCATACCTTTGTTACATGGCACGAGGCATGAGTATTCATATTTTGGCCGGAACTCAGCTTTAACTGTTCCCTGTTTTATTTATGTGCCGATATAAACAACAGGCAGTTGCTGCAAATAGTAGCTTAAAGGACGTTTTAAAAAAATTCCCTCAGTCCCCCTCCCTAGCCCCCTCAATACACTAACCTTTAACAACCCAACCCCCACAGGTCCATGCTTGCCTCCTCCGACAGCTGTGGCCTCCTGTGTTGTCTGCAGTCCGGCCAATAAGAATTAAGTGCCGGGTTGACCAAAAAAATTTTTTCATAAAAAAAACAAGTCCTTTAACCAGTTGCGGACCACCCACCTTAGATTTACTGTGGCAGGGCGGTCGCTCTGCACCAGATCATGTACCTAGTATGTGATCTGGCACTTGTGGGTCTGGGGCGTGCACGCAATATCCCCCGGGACACGCCCATCGTTCAGGAGAAATGCAGACTGCCGTTCTGTGAGAGGGGAATGTGCTGATCCTGTGTTCTGCTAAGCAGGAACATGGATCTTTACATTCCCCCAGTCAAAGCAACTCCCCCACAGTTAGTAATAACTTCTAGGGAACACAGTTAACCCTTTGATCGCCCCAGATGTTAACCCCTTCCCTGCCAGTGTCATTAGTACAGCGTACAGTGTATATTTTTTAGCACTGATCACTGTATTAGTGCCACTGGTCCCCAAAAAGTGTCAAAAGTGACAGTTAGGTGTCCAATTTGTCCACCGCAATATCACAGTCCCGCTATAAGTCGCTGATTGCCGCTATTACTAGTAAAAATAAAAAAAATAAAAATATACTATAGTTTGTAGACTCTACAACTTTTGCTCAAATCAGTCAATATACATGTATCTGTCCTTTTTTGTTTATAGCACAAAAAATAAAAACCGCAGAGGTAATCAAATACCACCAAAATAAAGCTCTACTTGTGGGAAAAATAGGACACATATCTTATTTGGGTACAGCGTCGCAAGTCCGCGCAATTGTCAGTTAAAGTACCACAGTGCCGTATCACAAAAATGGCCTGGTCATGAAGGGGGGTAAACCTTCCAGAGCTGAAGTGGTTAAGCATGAGACAGTGACTGCTCTGGTGAAATAATTTATTGATAATCAGCTAATCGCAGTCAGGCAAACTCTATTTATATTATGGTTTTCTAATTGCATTTTTAAATGTAAAAAAAAAATACTGTACATACTGATCTATATGGCTGCAGCATCCTTATGATGCTGCAGCAGTTCCCCGTCCGGGCTAAGACCAAAAACTCTGAGATCACATGACCGCTGATCACTCAGTTCTCGATCTCCTCTGAGCAGAAAGGAGTGACTGTTAGACACCGGCTCTCTGCTCTGCCCCTCTAGCGCTCAATGGAGCACTGAGCTGTGGAAGGGGTGGGAGTGGCTGGCTCAGTCTCTCAGTGGTGCATTGATAGTCTGAGTCAGCTGCCTGTGAGGCATCTGGGTGGATCCAGACAATAATGTTGGGACCCTACAGAGTCTGGACCGGCTCTGTGACAAAGCTTGCAGCGGGCTTTAGCAAAAGAAATTGCACTCCTGTGACCCAGAAGGGAAGTATGACGAAAAAGCTTTGGTCCTACTTTTTATTTAAAGTGGAAGTTCAACCAAAAACAAACTAACTCTAAATCTACTGGCAGCCACATTCTAAAACTAATCTATCTAAACCTGTAAAGCAAAAATCGCTATACATACCTTTTCTGCAGCTGATCATGTCTGGTCTACAGCGACGGATGCTGTGTAGAAGAGGCAGCTGACAACAACTGGGAAATGCCTGTCTAGTGACATCACCCATAGACTTACTATGGGGCTTCCGTTGCCGGCTGCCTCTCTTGCACACTCCAACATGCCGCTGACAGCTCAGCGTGGGACCGGACCTGATCAGCCGCAGAAAAGGCCTGTATAGCAATCTCTTCTTTACAGTTTTAGAATGAGGCTGCCCGTAGAATTAGAGTTAGTTTGTTTTTGGCTGAACTTCTACTTGAATTCAAACCTCTCTAAGGGGCAGTAAGTACAACATCTATGGTAACAATCTGTGTATGATTTTCAACGATAATCATTCTACCATTGGCAATTTTAACCACTTCAGCCCCGGAAGGATTTCCCAGTGTAGGACCAGAGCACTTTTTGTGATTCAGCACTGCGTCGCTTTAACTGACAATTGCGCGGTCGTGCGACATTGTACCCAAACAAAATTTACGTCCTTTTTTCCCACAAATAGAGCTTTCTTTTGGTGGTATCTAATCACCTCTGCGTCATTTCTGATCACCGCTATAAACAAAAAAAGAGAGACAATTTTGAAAAAAAAAACAATATTTCTTACTTTTTGCTAAAATAAAAATCCAAAAAAAATATAAAAAACATATTTTTCATTGGTTTTGCCCGATTTATATTCTTCCTCATATTTTTGGTAAAAAAAAAAAAATCGCAATTGGCATTTATTGATTGGTTTGCGCAAATGTTGTCGCGTTTACGAACGATAAGAATTAATTTCTGGGGTTTTTTTTAAATTATTTTTTTACTAGTAATGGTGGCGATCTGCGATTTTTAGCTGTACTGCGATATTGCGACGGACATTTTGACACTTTTTTGGGACCATCTGCATTTATACAGCGATCAGTGCTATGAAAATGCACTGATTACAGTGTAAATGCCATTGGCAGTGAAAGGGTTAACCTGGAGGGGGCGCTCTAAGGGATTAACTGTGTTCCCTCAGTGTGTTCTAACTGTATGGGGGCTGGGCTGGCTGAGGGAGGGGAGTGATCACGGCTTCCATATACAGCCTGTGATCACAGCCTATCTCCCTCTGTCAGAACGGAGATCCATGTTTACATACACGGACCTCCATTCTCTCACAGCGGGGGGGCCATCGCGGGTAGCCGGCGGAGATCAAGACTGCCCTACCCACTCCCTGGCCCCCCCGGAACACAGTGAGCCTCCGGCTGTGCGCGCGCTCACAATACTCATTATTGCGGCCGCCATCAAGTGATAGCATTTTGCAATAACGAACCACTTTGCCGCTGTCGAGCCACGGCGGTCGGTCGGCAAGAGGTTAAAACAGGCTTGAAAGGTGAGGATTCTTACAAGTCAAAAAAAAAGAACCACTGGTTTAACCAAGATGTGCACCAAAATATAGATATACAAGAGATGATTGTGACTTTAAATCACACTGGGGTTTGATATGATTGACCAAATGGTAGCTCAGCACACTATAGCAGGCTTTTAAATGTAGCAGAAATAGCTCAAGCTTTCAACACTCCTTATAAATGGATTTCACATTTTAGAAAGAGAAAATATTAGGCCCATAATAGGACTGTATTGATCACCAAGCAGCTTTCCAATAAGGAGGACCTTTTAAAAAGAGACAGATTTCTTTTTCATGCTCCTTATTCACCATTATTTCCAACCCTTTCAGAAAATTGATAGCGGTTTGTAGCCGAGTTGCGTTTGTAAGCAGACACACCGTACACTTGTCAGCTTGTAGCAACCATGAGACAAATCATTTATCTGCACTTATTGTCATATTTGTTTACATTTTGACTCCTGATATCATTTTGCATTCTCTAAACCTGATGCTGAACAATGCTGAGGGCCTGTCGGTAAAGTTAGGAGTTAATGCAATCTGATGGGTAGATTTATTATTGGCAACACTCACAGCTGTCAACATTTTGAAAAATTTCCACGGACACATCTTTTTATAACCTTAAACCAAAGAGTTTGTCATGTGTGCAATCAAAACCAAAGACCTTATTTATAAAGCAGTGCTAAGTGCATTGATTATATGGAGCAGTACAGACCTCAACCCGACCAAGTCTATTACCTGCTGGACCTGTGTCTGAACACCATCACCTACTTTAGGTATACGTATCATTTTTATAAATAGAAATAGAGTTGTGTTATGGGTTATTGGTGTCTCCCATTGTAGCTGACCTTTACATTGAGAAAATAGAAAGGAGACCCCAGACAAGTTCAGGATGTTGGGGAAAAAAAAGTTCTGCCTGATGAGATTTTTCATAGATTAGCCCATATTTCTCATTCAAGTTACTTGAATGGGGTGCTTCAAAATGCACATAAAATCACAAATAAAAAATGCATACAATAATATGGGACCATTTATACACTCTCTAACTCACATTAAAGGGGTTGTAAAGTCTCCTTTTTTTTTTTTAACCACTTCAGCCCCGGAAGGTTTTGCAGCTTTAGGACCAGAGCACTTTTTTCAATTTGGCACTGCACCGCTTCAAATGGTAATTGCGCGGTCATGCAATGCAGTACCCAAACAAAATTTGCGTCCTTTTTTCCCACAAATAGAGCTTTCTTTCGGTGGTATTTGTTCACCACTGCGCTTTTTATTTTTTTGCGATATAAACAAAAAAAGGACGAAAATTTTGAAAAAAATGATATTTTCAACTTTATGTTATTACAAAAATACAATAAACTAAATTTTAGTCATAACTTTTTGCCAAAATGCATTTAGCCACATGTCTTGGGTAAAAAAAAAATTAATTACCGTATATTTATTGGTTTGCGCAATAGTTATAGCGTCTACAAACTAGGGTACATTTTCTGGAATTTATGCAGCTTTTATTTTATGACTGCCTATCTCATTTCTTGAGGTGCTAAAATGGAGGGGCAGTACAAAACCTCCCCAAATGACCCCATTTTTGAAAGTAGACACCCCAAGGAATTTGCTGAGAGGCATGTTGAGCCCATTGAATATTTTATTTTTTTGTCATAAGTGATTGAAAGATGACCAAAAAAAAAAAAAATTATACAAAGTTGTTACTGAAATGATATATTGCTCACACATGCCATGGGTATATGTGGTATTACACCCCAAAAATATATTCTGCTGCTTCTCCTGAGTATGGGGATACCCCATGTGTGAGACTTTTTGGAAGTCTATCTGCATACAGGACCCCGAAAACCAATCACCTCCTTCAGGATTTCTAAGGGCAAAAATGTATGCATTCACCCCACACTACC
>BLSH010323973.1:119785-132822 GCA_018402905.1 Glandirana rugosa | reverse complement strand
CAGACACAGTTACGTACGTCGTCATCCTGTACCCTCGCGTGGTCGTACTCACGGGGGTCCCCTTAGCGAAGAGACATCCCCGAGAGCTACACCCCTCTTCGGTCCTCGCGGTGACCCCCTGGGGTCTTCTCCTCCTAGCCCCGGTGAGACACGTCTTGGGAACGTGTCTCCTCCATTCATACTGTACAAACAACAAATTGGCCAAGGGGTGGCGCGACAGAAAAGTGCCGCCGTCAGCCCCTCGGCCCGCGCTTAGCGGTATTTATCCGCTGCTAGCGCACGTGTCGATCTCCCGCATTTGCTGGACGATCGACATGAATAGACCAAAATCCATTGGTCTATTCATGTTGACTGAAGGGTCTGGCAACAAATGAGACCCCCGCGACCACGCTTGAGGGCGCGCGCGTGCGCCCTCTAGCTGTGCACGCGATCGTCGCCTATTTATGGCGATTCGCGCCCGGCTCCCCGACTGCCGCCGTGAAAAGACAGCGCGGTGGGGAACCGGTTAAACAACAAACATGTCATACTTACCTCCTCTGTGCAAGGGTTCTGCACAGAGTGGCCCCGATCCTCCTCTTCTGGGGTCCCCCAGTGGCGCTCCTGGCTTCTCCCCACATCGAGAGCCCCTACAGAGAAGCGATTCCCCTGGGGGCACTCATGCTGGTGCGCTCCCATGTCCTACTGCTGCATGCATTGACACAGACAGCAGGATTCGGCCCAGCCCCCGGATCCCGCGTCATTCAATTTGATTGATAGCAGGGGGAGCCAATGGCTGCACTGCTATCAATCTATCCAATGAGGACCCGAAACACCGGCTGGAGTTGCCCCATCGCTGGAAATATCCGGCTCAGGTAAGTAAAAGGGGGGCTCTGTGAGGCTACTGCACATAGAATGCATTAAGGTAAAAAAAAACGGGAGGGTTTACAACCCCTTTAACACAACCTCTCCCTCTCTTCTGGCATCTTCCCAACCTCTCTAAAACATGTGCTAGTCACCACTATCCTTAAAAAACCCTCACTGGACCCCACCAATCTTAAAAACCTATGCCCCATCTCCTTACTCCCCTTTTCCTCCAAACTCCTTAAAAGACTGGTCTACAACTGACTAAGCGACCATCTGACCATGAACAAACTTCTTGATCCCCTTCAGTCCGGATTTTGCTCTCAACACTCCACGGAAACTGCTCTCCTTAAACTCACAAATGATCTACTAACTGCTAAAACTAATGGACACTATTCTGTACTAATTCTCCTGGACCTCTCTGCTGCCTTTGACACAGTGGGCCACCCCCTCCTCCTCAAAAAATACCACTCCTTTGGTCTCCGTGACTGTACTCTTCACTGGTTCTCATCAGGCCTATACTGGCCATCGGGACTAGTGGGAGTTTCCCGGTGGGCCGTTGGCTCAGTGGGCTGGTCTCAGGCAGCGGCGCCCGTAAAATATATGGCTGGGGGGGCGAGCACCACCAGCAGGCGGGGTTGAATGAGAGCCCTTCTGCTAGCGATCTCTCCAGGGAAAAGAGAGGAAAGGAGGCGGCTGGATCATCACAGAGCGGGGAACGTCTCTGTAACACCTTTCATTAGAATTGCGAGTGTTCCCCGCACTCGCCGTCAGATACAGCCCCGCTTCTCGGCTCCGGTACTTTGATAGGCACATTACCCGTCTAATGCCGGGGCGTGTGACGTGTATCAAAGTACCCGGACCAGGAGGTGGGGCTGTATACAACGGTGAGCGACGGGAATAAGCAGCAATTCAAATGAAAGGTGTTAGAGAGACATTCCACGCTCTGTGATGATCGTCTGGCAATCCTCTTCTTCTCCTCTCTCTTCTCCTACATGGGTGGCCTGCAGTAGTGGACACAGGTAGCCTGCAGTGGTAGACACAGGTAGCCTGCAATGGTGGACACAGGTAGCCTGCAATGGTGGACACAGGTAGCCTGCAATGGTGGACAGAGGCAGCCTGCAGTGGTGGACACAGGTAGCCTGCAATGGTGGACACAGGTAGCCTGCAATGGTGGACACACGGGTGGCCTGCAATGGTGGACATAGGTAGCCTGCAATGGTGGGCATAGGTAGCCTGCAATGGTGGACCAACGAGTAGACTGCAATGGTGGACACATGGGTAGCCTGCAATGGTGGACACACGGGTAGGCTGCATTGTTGGACATGGGCAGCCTGCATTGATGGACACGGGTAGCCTGCATTGTTGAGCACAGGTGAAGCGTCATTGATGAGCACAGGTGAGGCTGCACTGATTAAGTTGTTGTTAATATTTTATTTTTGTAACTTAATTCTGCATAAAACATTTAAGTGTTATTTCATGAGATAATTTATCAGGGTGTATTTAGGGGAAGAATTAGGTGCAGGGTAGGGGTTGGGTGGGGCAACTGGTGAAGAGTAACCCTTAAGGCCTGGCTAGTATCTCAGGACTTGAAATTTTGAGCTCTGCACTTGGCCATTTTAAAGTGGGCCGGTCTGGACAAAGTCCAGGGTCAAATTTTTGTCCCAGTCCAGCCCTGGTTCTCATTCTACTTATCCCACCGCTCCTTCAGTGTCACTTACACCTCTACTTCTTCCTCTCCTCTTCCTTTCTCCGTCAGGGTCCTCCAAGGTTCTGTTCTTGGACCTCTCCTTTTCTCAATCTACACCACCTCCCTTGGTCAGTTGATTGCCTTCCATGGCTTTCAATATCATCTCTACGCTGATGACAAATCTATCTTTCCACCCCCCATCTCTCTCCATCTGTCTCCTCACGTATCACCAACTTACTAACAGACATATCAGCCTGGATGTCACATCACTTCCAAAACCGAGCTCATGATATTTCCTCCCCCATGCGCCACTTCCCCTGATTTCTCTGTCAAAATCAACGGCTCAACTATCAACCCATTCCCCCATGCCAAGGTTCTACGTGTAATCCTGGACTCTGAACTATCCTTTCGGCCCCACATCCAATCGCTATCCAAAGCTTGCTGCCTCAACCTCCACAACATCTTCCAGATACTTCCCTTGTAACCAATGTCACCACGAAGCTTCTAATCCACTCCCTGGTCATCTCTCGCCTTGACTACTGCAACTCCCTCCTCATTGACTTACCTCTACATAGGCTATCCCCCCTTCAGTCCATCATGAAAGCTGCTGCTAGGCTCATACACCTTACAAACCGCTTGGAGTCTGCTACACCCCTCTGCCAATCCCTCCATTCACTGTCACTCAACCAATGAATTAAATTCAAGATACTAACAATAACTTACAAAGCCATCCACAACTTGGCCCCCAGCTACATCACTAACCTGGTCTCAAAATACCAACCAAATCGTTCTCTTCACTCCCAAGACCTTGTGCTCTCTAGCTCCCTTGTCACCTCATCCCATGCTCCCCTCTAGGACTTCTCCAGAGCCTCTTCCATCCTCTGGAATGCTCTACCCCAATCTGTCCGACTTTCTCCTACTTTGTCCACTTTCAGACAATCCCTGAAAACTCATCTTTTCAGAGAAGCCTTTCTGGCCCCCACCTAACAATTCTACATTTATTTTCTCCATCAGCGCATCCCCACAGTTATTACCTCTTGTATCTCTTGACCCTCCCTCTTAGATTGGGGCCCTCTGATTCCTACTGTATTAACGTGTATTGTATTTGTACTGTCTACCCTCAAGTTGTAAAGTGCTGCGTAAACTGTTGTTACTATATAAATCCTGTATAATAATAATATTTTCTTCAGGCTTAGAGCTTTAGTCTTCTTGACAGAAAATAATAATGGACTTTCCAAGAGTAAGATGAATACTTCTGTAGCACCCTACATCAGATAAGAACACCTAAAGACTAAGAACAATGCCTTTACTAGAATAAAATCGCTGTAGGATATTTACTTTTCCATAATGTTAAAAGACTGCATAAATAAATTCCTTACAAATAATTTAAAATTTTGTAAGCTCTTTTCAGGGCTTAATCATAGAGGCCTCTATGATTAGGTCCTGAAAAGGGCAAAATTGCGTCTGAGGAGTTCTCTACAGCAGCGGTTTGCACTGGGGACAGGTGTAGTGGATGAAAATATTGCCAATTTTGCGGTGATTGCCGCAAGCAATTTGTCTGGGCAATGGCTGATGTTAGTGCTTTATTCATAACAACACCATGGTTGAAATGGTGTCAGGATGATTTAAGCACATTATTTCTATTATTACATTGTAATATACAATGAAATAGTTCAACTCACCATAATGCAAAATCAGTGGGAGCTCTGAGTGTGTCACTTGCCTGCCACCAGATGCAGTGTGTCACTTGTCACAGTCGCCTGCCATCAGGTGCAGTGTGTCACTTACCACCATTGCCTGCCACCAGATGCAGTGTGTCACCTGCCACCAGATTCAGCGTGTCACTTGCCACCACCACCTGCCACCGGATGCAGCATGTCACTTGCCACCGCTGCATGCCTTCAGATGCAGAATGTCCCTTGCCACTGTTGCTTGCCACCAGATGCAGCTTGTCACTTACCACCATCGCCTGCCACCAGATGCAGCATGTCACTTGCCACTATCACCTTCCACCAGATTCAGTGTGTCACTTGCCACCGTCGCCTGCCACCAGATGCTGCTTGTCATTTGCCACCATCAATTTCCACCAGATGTAGCTTGTCACATGCCGCCGTCGCCTGCCACCAGATGCAGTGTGTCACTTGCCACCATCGCCTGCCAGCAGATGCAGCTTGTTACTTGCCACTGTCGCCTGCCACCAGATTCAGTATGTCACTTTCCACTGTCACCTGCCACCAGATGCAGTGTGTCACTTGCCACCATCACTTGCCACCAGATGCAGCTTGTCACTTGCCACGGTCACTGCTCGTCACTATCCTGCCACTAGTTGCAGCTTCCCACTGTAGCCTGCCAGCACAAACACCAGGTGCAGCTTGTCACTTTCAGGCCAATTTGTGAGTGCACTGCAGTGAAACTTTCCTTTTTACAGCCTATCCCCAACGATACAACATCTGGGGCATCCCACATTCAAGAACAGGGAAACCGGCACATGCGCAGTAGCTGTACTGCCGCTCTATGACAGTTGGAAGGCAGAACAGCTGTGATATGAGGCAGACGGGGAGAGATGATGACTTCTCTCTCCTCGCCTGCCACATCTCTTTCATAGCAGGCTTCATGGCCCGGCTGCAAACAGGGCACGGACTGGTACTGGTCCGCAGCCGGGGTTGGGGACCCCTGCTCTACAGGTGGAGAACAGGAGCTGAATCCTTCTTTTACCCATTTCTTTCACATTTATGCAACATGGAGTCGGTGTCTGTGTGAAGATGGCCACCATTTTGTAGAAGTCTGATAGAGCCCGACAAGCCTGTCTGTCTTGCGCCATTCTATTCACATGCTGATCTGACGGACACAAGTTTGGGGGACATTCGAGCGGTACTATTTTCATTGTTTTAGGATAAAATTATGTCATCATTTTGCCTCAGTTTCCCCTCTCCCAAAGGTTAGACTGCAACCTTGTAACTTTTTGGCACAATATGACGGTCTGCAATGGGAGCTAGTCTGTGCCATACAACCAAGAGCTGCAAAGACACCAGAATTTACATGGTTGTGTCATCTCCAAGTCAGCATCTCAGACCAGAAAGTACAGTGGAACCTTGGATTATGAGCATAATCCGTTCCAGGAGAATGCTTGTTATCCAAACCACTCGTATATAAAAGCATGTTTCCCCATAGGAAACAATGGAAACTCATATAATTCATTCCCCAGCATTGCTTGTCAGTGCAGTACTGTATGTGGCCAGAGGTCCGGGGGTGCCTGGTATATGCATGTATGTGGCGGAGACCCTCTGCAACCATCGGAAATGCTTGCGAACTGTTTACACTTTCGGTATTTCCGTGTATTTCAGACGGCTTCTGGCCTCCGAGGCTCACCAGCGCCCCCACACCTCTGGCCACATGCAGTATTGCATGCAAATAGGCTTAATTCTGCTTGTTTTGTGAGACAGCACTCGCAAACTGAGTCAGAAGTTTTTCAAAAAAATGCTTGTCTTTCAAAATGCTTGTTAACTGCATTACTCATGAACCAAGGTTCCACTGTATATGCCGAGCCAGGATAGTGCCTGATAAAAGATGACACCGATCTTCCAGAAGGAAAAGCAGATGAAAAGAAGCCATTGTCGGGGAAGCACTGAGATCTCTAAGAGGTAACAAATACCTGCAAGGATTATGCTGACTTATTACTTTGCATATATGCATTTAACATGACAAAATATATCAGATGCTAGGTCTATTTTGATGAAATTGGTGAATACTATAGTTATAATCATGTGTGACAAACTGTGGCAAGGGACAATCTCATAAAGTATGAATAAAAAAAAGAATCATATCAATAAACCTCAGGAGACAAGCATCGTGTCACAAGTTTTGTCCTTTTTTCCATTTTTCTGTGTCTCATAAAGTAGAGATTAACAAAAATAACTGAGCACTGAAGGAATAATTATAGTCTTAGCAGCTGCTAAAAGGAATAGCAGCACAGCATCCTAGTTTCAGCCAGTGGCATAATGATTCATCCAGATTTAAAGAACAATTAGGACATAATTTAAGATAAAATAACTAAATATATAGGTCATGTATCTCTAGCAGATTGCTATAGATATGATCAGTATGCTTATCTTTAATTATTGTTTAAAGCAAAACAGAAGGTATTTATTAAAAGACTGTGAGCAGGCAGGCTATTATCGCAGAAGAAACATGCAATGTGTCTTCTGCAATAAAATACCACCTACCTGTCTGCTCGCATGCGCAACTCAGCTTACATCACCAGCATGGTCCCTGTGTGCCAGGATGACTGACTCTTGTGCATTCACAGGAGTTACGTCATTCCATTCCCAGTGGAGATGCCCAAAGACCAGCACTTGGGGAGATGTTGGTGCCAGCGAGGGACCCAGACCATTAGAGCGGATACGTTTAGTGCATTCAATTCAGCTTTAAAGGATAAGTAAACCCAAGATCAAATATGTAATATATTGCAGATAACAGTCCTTAGATGTGGTGGCTGCATTGTTTTTGCTTTTTTTAAATCTAAAACCATTTTCAGCAAATACAGGAAATGCCTGTTGATCTTGCTAGAAATACCATGTTACTTCTTATGAGCTAAACTGAAGTATATCTTCCTTCCTTCAATTTCTAGTTGCCTTTTGTAACCTACTAATTGCTCTGCCCCTATGTAATTTAGATGGAGATATGGACATGTTTGTAGTCCATATCAGGTGTGCAGCCTAGGGTGACAACCATGGCTCCCTCCATATATACAGTAGAGGAGTGATGTAGTCACCCAGGGACATGAAGTGTGTTATATGCAGGAACGCTAGGTGAAAAAAGCAAAAGAATCGTTAAAAAATGAAAAGAAAGGCAAAAATGAAAAAGTAAGCTGCAATACCGTTATATTCCATGTTTGGTTTTGGGTTTGAATAGACTATAAGGCAAAAAAAATAGATATTTGGGGGGAACACCCTACCAAACGCATGGTGCTGCTTGTAAAGACCAATAGACAAAAACGCATATTACAGCGCACACATGATATATATACTCCTACCAGGCTGTTTAAAAGCATCTAAACGTATATAGCAAAAAATGCAAAAACACGGTGGTTTGGTCACACTAAATGGCCATGAAGTGCTTAAGCCCACTGACTGCTGCAAAGTACCCCGTTTTTACCAGTGGGTCCTACACTAACCTTAGAGTGAATGCTCCTATCTCAAACCATGGAAGCCAAGGCCTCTCTTTATGAGAGACCAGGGGACACATCCCATGGATCAGGTGGACACTGATTGGGGGTAATTAAGGAGGATGGGGTTCTCCAGCCCAAAAGGTCTGGTCAGGACCTCTCAGCATACAACAAAATACATATTTGGGGGGAACACCCTACCAAACGCATGGTGCTGCTTGTAAAGACCAATAGACAAAAAACGCATATTACAGCGCACACATGATATATACTCCTACCAGGCTGTTTAAAAGCATCTAAACGTATATAGCAAAAAATGCAAAAATACGGGGGTTTGGTCACACTAAATGGCCATGAAGTGCTTAAGCCCACTGACTGCTGCAAAGTACCCCGTTTTTACCAGTGGGTCCTACACTAACCTTAGAGTGAATGACTATAAGGCAGGCCATACATTAGTCATTTTTTTGTTCAACTATTTTTTTTGTTCAACCATCAGGTTGAATGAAAAAAAACAAAAAAAAAACATTACCCGATTCCCCCATCCACACACTTGATGTGGATGGTGGAATCCTTCCGGCTGAGTTATTGTATTGACTTCCCTGCTGTCAGAATACACTGATCAGTGCAGCAGGCTATAGCTCACTGCACTGATCAATTGGGAAAACCCAACAGGGTGGTTGTACACAAGTCTATCCATAGATTGACTTGTGTGCAACCAAGCCTGCCCATACATGGGTTGAAATTTGGCCAGTCCCTGCTGAATTTCAATCCATTCGTGGTCGGCTTTACAGTAGTAGAGGTCATAATAGTGCAATTGTGCAAGCTGAAAAGCAGACAGCTTGAAAGACGGAGGATCCAGTTATGATTTTGTTATGATTCCTCACTATCACTAGTTATGCGCCAGCCTAGCACTCCCTTTAACACATAGAGTATCTCACAAAAGTGAGTACACCCCTCACATTTTTGTAAATATTTTATTATATCTTTTCATGTGACAACACTGAAGAAATGACACTTGGCTATAATGTAGTCAGTGTACAGCTTGTATAACAGTGTAAATTTGCTGTCCCCTCAAAATAACTCAACACACAGCCATTAAAGTCTAAACCGCTGGCAACAAAAGTGAGTACACCCCTAAGTGAAAATGTCCAAATTGGGCCCAAAGTGTCAATATTTTGTGTGGCCACCATTATTTTCAAGCACTGCCTTAATGCTCTTGGGCATGGAGTTCACCAGAACTTCAGGTTGCCACTGGAGTCCTCTTCCACTCCACCACGATAACATCACTGAGCTGGTGGATGTTAGAGATGTTGCGCTCCTCCACCTTCCGTTTGAGGATGCCCCACAGATGCCCAATAGGGTTTAGGTCTGGAAACATGCTTGGCCAGTCCATCACCTTTACTCTCAGCTTCTTTAGCAAGGCAGTGGTCGCCTTGGAGGTGTGTTTGGGGTTGTCATCATGTTGTTGCGGCCCAGTCTCAGAAGGGAGGGGATCATGCTCTGCTTCAGTATGTCACAGTACATGTTGGCATTCATGGTCACCTCAATGAACTGCAGCTCCCCAGTGCTGGCAGCACTCATGCAGCCCCAGACCATGACACTCCCACCACCATGCTTGACTGTAGGCAAGACACACTTGTCTTTGTACTCCTCACCTGGTTGCCACCACACACGCTTGTCACCATCTGATCCAAATAAGTTTATCTTGGTCTCATCAGACCACAGGACATGGTTCCAGTAATCCATGTCCTTAGTCTGCTTGTCTTCAGCAAACTGTTTGCGGACTTTCTTGTGCATCATTTTTAGAAGAGGCTTTCTTCTGGGATGACAGCCATGCAGACCAATTTGATGCAGTGTGCGGTGTATGGTCTGAGCACTAACAGGCTGACCCTTCATCACTTCAACCTTTGCAGCAATGCTGGCAGCACTCATACGTCTATTTCCCAAAGACAACTTCTGGTTATGACGCTGAGCACGTGCACTCAACTTCTTTGGTCGACCATGGTGAGGCCTGTTCTGAGTGGAACCTGTCCTGTTAAACCGCTGTATGGTCTTGGCCAGTGTGCTTCAGCTCAGTTTCAGGGTCTTGCCAATCTTCTTATAGCCTAGGCCATCTTTATGTAGAGCAACAATTTTTTTATTTGCCATGAGGTGATTGAACTTCCAGTGACTAGTATGAGAGATAGAGAGCGATAACACCAAATTTAACATACCTGCTCCCCATTCACATCTGAGACATTGCAACACTAATAAGTCACATGACACCAGGGAGGGAAAATGGCTAATTGGGCCCAATTTGGATATTTTCACTTAGGGGTGTACTTACTTTCGTTGCCAGCAGTTTAGACATTAATGGCTGTGTGTTGAGTTATTTTGAGGGGACAGCAAATTTACACTTTTATACAAGCTGTACACTCACTACTACATTGTAGCAAAGTGTCATTTCTTCAGTGTTTTTGTAAGATACTGTAAATATTAATATGACCTATATTATTACAATACAATCCATTTTATAATTGTATGCTATTATAAATCTCCTTTCAATCTCAGGCTGCAGACAGCTTTTGTTTACTAAAACTGTAAAAAAAAATCAACAATGGCAACTGGGAGTATTCTGTATGCTACACATGTACATAATACTACAAGAAATGTAATTTCCTCCTCATGTGACTGGCTCATTGGTTTTCCTTGCAGTCTTTCTCTTATTACAGTACTAGGGTTGATCATATGATTGCAGAAGGTAGACCCACCCATTTAACACAAAGGAAGAATAAAAAACATGACATGCTAAAATCCTTACTATGTATGGGCTGCCGCCACAAAATCATGGCATGAATATACAGTATCTCACAATAGTGAGTACCCCCCTCACATTTTTGTAAATATTTTATTATATCTTTTCATGTGACAACACTGAAGAAATGACACTTTGCTACAAAGTAGTGAGTGTACAGCTTGTATAAAAGTGTAAATTTGCTGTCCTGTCAAAATAACTCAACACACAGCCATTAAAGTCTAAACTGCTGGCAACAAAAGTGAGTACACCCCTAAGTGAAAATGTCCAAATTGGGCCCAAAGTGTCAATATTTTGTGTGGCCACCATTATTTTCCAGCACTGCCTTTAACCTCTTGGGTATGGAGTTCATCACAGCTTCACAGGTTGCCACTGGAGTCCTCTTCCACTCCTCCATGATGAAATCACAGAGCTGGTGGATGTTAGAAATCTTGTGCTCCTCCACCTTCCATTTGAGGATGCCCCACAGATGCTTAATAGGGTTTAGGTCTGGAGACATACTTGGCCAGTCCATCATCCTTACCCTCAGCTTCTTTAACAAGGCAGTGGTCGTCTTGGAGGTGTGTTTGGGGTCATTATCATGTTGGAATACTGCCCTGCGGCCCAGTCTCCGAAGGGAGGGATCATACTCTGCTTCAGTATGTCACAGTACATGCTGGCATTCATGGTTCCCTCAATGAAATGTAGCTCCCCAGTGCCGGCAGCACCCATGCAGCCCCAGACCATGACACTCCCACCACCATGCTTTACTGTAGGCAAGACACACTTTTCTTTGTACTCCTCACCTGGTTGCCGCAACACACACTTGACACCATCTGAAGCAAATAAGTATCTTGGTCTTATCAGACCACAGGACATGGTTCCAGTAATACATGTCCTTAGTCTGTTTGTCTTCAACAAACTGTTTGCAGTCTTTCTTGTGCATCATCTTTAGAAGAGGATTCCTTCTGGGATGACAGCCATGCAGACCAATTTGATGCAGTGTACGGCATATGGTCTGAGCACTGACAGGCTGACCCCCCACCCCTTCAACCTCTGCAGCAATGCTGGCAGCACTCATACGTCTATTTCCCAAAGACAACATCTGGATATGGCGCTGAGCACGTGCACTCAACTTCTTTGGTCAACCATGGCGAGGCCTGTTCTGATTGAAACCTGTCCTGTTAAACCGCTGTATGGTCATGGCCACTGTGCTGCAGCTCAATTACAGGCTCTTGGCAATCTTCTTACAGCCTAGGACATCGTTATGTAAAGCAACAATTCTTTTTTCAGATCCTCTGAGAGTTCTTTGCTATGAGGTGCCATGTTGAACTTCCAGTGACCAGTATGAGAGTGAGAGCAATAACACCAAATTTAACACACCTATTCCCCATTCACATCTGAGACATTGTAACACTAACAAGTCACATGACGCCAGGGAGGGTAAATGGCTAATTGGGCCCAAGTTGGACATTTTCACTTAGAGGTGTACTCACTTTTGGTGCCACAGTTTAGACATTAATGGTTGTGTGTTGAGTTATTTTGAGGGGTCAGCAAATTTACACTGTTATACAAGCTGTACACTCACTACTTTACATTGTAGAAAAGTGTCATTTCTTCAGTGTTGTCACATGAAAAGATAGAATAAACTATTTACAAAAATGAGAGGAGTGTACTCACTTTTGTGAGATACTGTATGCTCATATCACACTGACGAGGATCCAGCCAGCACAAGGTTCCAATCATTCACTGTAATGACCTAATGCAAACTAAAAGGATAGTGGAGAACATGCCCAACATGTCACTGCTGGCTGCATATCAGTGCTACTATTTGTAAAGGAGATAAAAGGTAGAGTTAGCACTATTCAGTTAAGGCACAACTCCATGTTTTGATTAACTTTAAATAGTCCATTTGGATCAAGCTGGTCCAAACTATTTTCTTCACTAACACACGTGAGCCGTATAAACTATATGTAGCCACAACTACATACCGTATACAGCACTGTTTTCCAGCATTGGGAACTTTCATTTACTGGAGGACTTGCATTTTGTGAATGAAGACAAGGATTCCTCTGAGTGGTTGAGGAGGAGATAATGATGTCACCTGCCTGCCTCTCTGCCTCAACCAATCAAAGAGGCATAATTCATTTCCTGTCCCGCTCCTGGAAAAAAACACAGTCAGGCTGAGTGCTGCTCAGCCATTCACAGGAGGCTTTATATTTTCTGAATGACTACAAAGCTTCCTTTGATTGCTCAGGGAGGCATAATTCCACAGTCAGTTGAATTGCTTCATTAACATTAAACATTTTTACAAAATATTGGGTAAAGAGATTTTTATGGTGCCAGACAAAAATAGGTATGTTAAAACATAGATTTTTTTATTTATGTTCAGCAAGTTTAAAAACAATACTAGGTCAGTTTTTTTACTGGTCATCCATGAATGAATTTGATACATATACCATATACGCATAACAAGATTTAAACACTGTATCAATCACAATGCTTCATTGATTGACATGTTTCGCTTGTTTGCTTTTTCAGGAGCTGTAAAGCATGTGCAGCTACTTAGG
>BLSH010323973.1:102112-119775 GCA_018402905.1 Glandirana rugosa | reverse complement strand
TAACACTGTTTTTTTTGAAAAGGAAAACCTAACTCATTATCTCCCAATATTGGGGACGGTCAAGATAAAGACGGTAGAGTAAAAGGGTAACCAATCTAAAGGGAAGTAAAGGACAGGACATCGGTTTTGTCCTTCACTCCCTTAGGGACCAAAAGTGGTCGCAGTAATCTTGATCACAGGGGTAACTTTCTAAAGTGGAGATAATGACAACTTGGGTTTTAAACTTTAAAAGAAATCGAAAGTGAAAACCACTATTATCAATTGTCATGTTTATCTCTCGCACTTAGAGGGATTACCCCCGTGTCTGTTGTATTAGAACACCTGTCAAGTTTTTATTGTTGTCTGTGCCCCCATTAGGGAGATTCACGCTCTCTATTTGTACTGTTAACTATTATCACCAAAAGTGAAAGCTAAAGAAAATTTCAAATTTTGGGTTCAACAGTAATAGAGGTGAAATCTTTCAATGGGGACACTAGTTCTAATGACGCTGGTGAAAACCAGGGATTCCCTCACTTCCTGTTTTGGCTACAGGACAGGAAATGAAGGGAAATCTAACCAATGGGAAAATGAGATGGCAGAAATAGAACTGGCAGGGGTTATAACCCTCTATTACTCAATCCAAAAGGAAAAGTTTTTTTTGTCACAATCCTATGAATTTAGCAAAGTACACGTGTTTCATTGCTGTTTACTCTTCGTTGAGTATTTGTAGGGTGAACTTCCACTTCAAGATTTTGAATGCAAACAGGGAACACAAAAATATCTAAACTCAAGAACAAAAATGTAGTATATTGCAGTTTACCAATCCTTAGATATTGAGGTTGCATTCATTTTTTTCCAACTTTTCTATCTTTAATTTTAGTCTAGTGACCCTTCCAGTCTTAAAGCATAAGTTCACTTTTTAGGAAAAAATAACAAGTGCAGGTACAAAATGTGCATCTATTTATTTTTTTGGAGCCTGTAAAGCATTGATTATAAAACCAAGACCCTATGGTGGGACTTTAAAGGGCATAGACTCCACTCAAAAGTAGATACAGAGTAGTGTAAAAAAAATCATAGTTTATTACAAAAATTACAATTAAAATCAAAGAGGAAAGAGGGGGGGGGGGGGAATGGGATGGGTACACAAAACCCAATGTACAAAAATAATGATAAAATGCAGCAGTACGTATAGCAGAACCACTTATTTACTGCACTGCTGTGTAATTGAAACAGAGTGCAACCCAACGTGTTTCAAAATCGTGCGTTGTTCCTCTTCATCAGGGGAAAGTGGTGGTATTACTTATAAATGTCATTCAGGCATGTATATAGCATAAATGTAGGTTCTCGTATAGGACTAGTGCATATTAAAAGCAGGAAGGAAGGATGCTGCTGCCACTGGTATTGGAAAGTCCACAGAGGTGGATGGCAAGGACCGGTCCCAATGCTCCCACCCAGGAAGGGAGGGCAGGGGGGAACACTGCCCAAGACTAGATCGGCCCCCAAGAGGGAAAGCCTTCTAAAGATAGGCTGCCCGGCTGTATGGGTCAGCACATGCCGTCTATAGTATATATGGATGCAGTGAGGACAATTGGAGGGTCAAAAAAGTAGGTGGTGGGACCTCGTGGAGTCGGAGCGAGTGCCAGTATGTATGGCGTATCCGGTTAGTATAGTGCACTGGTTAACCAGGACCTAGTGTGGAGATTGTATGTTCCAACCGTTCACTGAGTGACAGGGGGAAATGTGGGTAAATGCCACAGATACACATGCAGGATCTCTAAAAGTGCAGCTCACTCCTTCCGACAGCCCTCATGAAGCAGACAGGGTAAAGCACTGGTGCACTAAAAGCTGGTGCCATGCAGGTTTCCAGCAGATCTGCCAGTGTATATGTGTGCCCATACACCCCTATGGGTAAGCAGATACAATCTGACAGGAAGCATGAATAAACTATCACGGCGCTCCACAGCACTGTGATAGTTCATTGAAAACTACAAGCTGACAGCTACAAAGGCTGCAGGACTTTGTAGTTTTCTATGCACAGAGCCCTGTCAATCAGTGATGCTGCTGGGCGGCCATGTTTTTTTTAAATTGTGATAGCTAGTGGGAGGGAGAAGAGGTGCGGGGGCCATTCCGTTTGTAACATGCTTCACCCTGAATATGGTTGTAACATGTTAGGAAAGGTGAACTTATCCTTTAAGGCGACAACGCTCACACTGTACAATGGAGCAACAGCTTTATCACCCTGGAACAGGTATTGTGTTAGGACTATAAAATCCTCTTCTGCCTCATCTGCGTAACATGGGGGAGGTGTTTTGTGGTTAACAAGGGTATACTAGGTAAGGCTAACAACTCTTCTTATTCAACAGAAAACAACAATTGTAATGATATATTTAACTGACCCAAAGAGATATAGGAAGAGAAGTTCATTGTTAGAGTTTAAATACACTTTACAATACCTTGGTGCTGATAATGTGGAGTTCTGGGAACACCAGTTGTTGAGCTTTATGAATATGCAGGCCCGGTATCATGTTCAGGCTCTCTACTGCCCCTCATAGAAAGCAAGAAAGGACATTGCATATCCCACAATGAGGTGACCTGTGTGTGCAAATCCATCCAGGGAGCAAATGCGCTGTTCTTGAAATCTAGCTGGATTACATAGAACCATTTGATTACATAAAACCCACATTAAAGTTAAATTGACTTATTTTCCTGGCTTTGGCATAGTTGCAGTGGTTTCTGGATGAGCAGCTCATGAATGGATATTACAAGTTGTTAGGCGTTCTCTTTTTAAAAGAGATATATTGGCTTTCTGGGCAATCTACATGAGCAAACCTCTACTTCCTCGTTTTTCTCATTCTGAGAGGTTAGGCAAAGAAACTGATAAGAGGAACAAAGTGCTCAAGGAAGAAAGATTGCAGCTAACAGCATTGCTTTATAATAACTTAGGAACTAAGGCTTATGGCTAATGGTTAGTGATATGCAGATTGCTATTCTCTTAATTAAACACTGTCACAAACCTGGATGATTCATACTGAGCATGTGACAAAAATGTCTAAGCGGTGGCTATGAAAAGTGCCTATCAAAATGATAAATAGATCCAGAGATGTGGGAGGCTAAAGATATAAGCAAATAATCATGTGTCCATGTGCGGGGTCCGCTTTGCTCAGCGAGGATTGATCCGCTGAGCCAGCGGATGACAGATCCGTCTCTGCTCACTGTGCGGAGATGGACCTGTCAGAGCCCCGCTCTCCTCTATGGGAAATCGGATGAAAACAAACCGTCTGTCCGTTTTCATGCAATCCGATCCCCAGACGGATGGCAAAAATAGGGTTTTCATCTATCTGGCTTTAAGGTAGAGGAGCGGATTGGAGAGCGGCGGGTGTCAGCAGACATGTCACCGCTGACATCCGTTGCTCCATAGAAGTGCATGGAGCGTCCGTTCAGGTCCGCCTGAAAAATGGACAGGGAGACCTGAACAGAACGGCCGTGTGAAAGGGGCCTTAGCAAACCTTTTTTCTGTAATTGCCAAGCTTGAGCCCACTTTCTCAGAACTTTTACAGGACCAAAGGGAGGCTAAAGCTGAAGTTCGTTCTGCTTATATTTTGACTTTGCTGGTTTCTCCTTCCTGCCTCATCAACATGGTAATAAAATAATTAAGCTTTTCCATACTTATTACAATACCTTATTTTATATAAACCAAAAAAGTGTAGCGCTACAAAAGAAACACCGCATAAGTATGCAATGTTATAATCCCAATAATGAGACCAATTGAAGTGATGAACAATAAGTGAAAACAAACAAACAAAGGAATATAAAGTCCCAATATATATGATTAGTATCTATCAGTCCTGTCAAGACACCCAATACTGTAATAATGAATCTTCAATACTTGTGAAAAAACTGCATCATGCACTGTGCACTCCCACCAAGTGAGTAAAAGGTACTCTTACCAACGATAAGAGGAATATGCGCATAATGTTGATCTTAAAATGACATCCACCAGACCTCACTGTGTGGTTCCGATCCAGCCGTCTGTTGGGAACTTTTAAGGGTCCACAGCCAGATCCAGGACTCCGGTACGACCGTGCAACAAAATGCTGTGTGGTTTCCACTCCCACCGTTTGTCGGGAAATTTTGGGAAATTTTGAGGGTCCACAACCAGATCCCAGACTCCGGTACCACCGTGACACAATATGCCTCAATAAAAAAGAGTCAACAGCTATGCACAAGTGGACTGGAGCAGACCAAGAAAAAAGAGTTCTTTTTTCTTGGTCTGCTCCAGTCCACTTGTGCATAGCTCCTGGATCTGGCTGTGGACCCTTAAAAGTTCCCAACAGACGGCTGGATCGGAACCACACAGTGAGGTCTGGTGGATGTCGTTTTAAGATCAACACTATGCGCATATTCCTCTTATGGTTGGTAAGAGTACCTTTTACTCACTTGGTGGGAGTGCACAGTGCATGATGCAGTTTTTTCACAAGTATTGAAGATTCATTATTACAGTATTGGGTGTCTTGACAGGACTGATAGATACTAATCATATATATTGGGACTTTATATTCCTTTGTTTGTTTGTTTTCACTTATTGTTCATCACTTCAATTGGTCTCATTATTGGGATTATAACATTTCATACTTATGCGGTGTTTCTTTTGTAGCGCTACACTTTTTTGGTTTATGTACACATGCACAAGTTGGAAGTTTTGTTGTGTCAGCTGCTCCAATTTTCATTTATGGTAACACTTGTAGGTTAGCGCAATATTTTTTCTTTTTTTACAATACCTTATTTTAGACCCAATGACATAATCCCTGGGTCTCTGTGCTTCTCTAGGGAAATTCAGACACATTATGGCTGTGGGAGAGGCCCAGCAAGGTGCTGTACATAGATTCCTGAAAACATCACAGCACCCTACTTTAGTACTCCTCTCAAGAGCCCTCAGCCCTAATGCAAGCTCTTGGGAGGAGTATGCAAATGCCTTGCAAATGACAGAAAATAGTATCAAATATTTACTGTCATTTTCCTTCCCTGGCACCAGTCCATGACACCATACATGTGGTAGTATGTTGCTATGTTGGCGCCAGGAAAATGGTATCAAATACTTACCATAATTTTCCTTTTCTGGCACCAAGCTGTGTTCAGTGTGAATGAGGGCTAAAACCTAGAAGCCGATTGGATTCTATGCAGAGCTGCACAAGGTTTTACACTCCAGTAAATCAACCTCTGTATTTGCATGCTAAATGATGCTTGATATGCCCCAGCCAGGAAATAAGGCAAGTTCTAACTTAAGCTTCTAATGCACACTGTAAGAAATTCAAAGTGTGTAGTAAAGTTGGACTAAAGCATTATCAGCACAGTAGAGGAGCCTGTACAACTCTGCATGACTAAATGTAATGCCGGAGTTCAGTTTTAAGAAGTAGGGCCAAGTTTGAATTGCCCAACTTTATTTTCTACCCTAGTTATTTGCATGGTAATTGTGCTACCAAGGCCACCCACAATCAGAGTTGATCATCAATTAATCTAGCCATAAACAATTCAGTAAGCATTGTTTTTCTTTGTTGATGGAGCTGTCTGATATATTCAGAAAATCCCAAAAATAACCATCTGAAGAAGGAATTATAGAATGTGTTTTTCTGGCCAATCACTACCATTTCCTCTGAGATAAGGCAGGGAGATAATTTAGCCTGCATGTTTATGCCCCATTCGCACTTGAGCTGAGTATCTTTGATTGTTTTGGGGTTTTTTTGGAGCATTTGTACAGTTAAAAGCTAGTTACTAAACAAGAGAATACACATTTTTTAGGTACTGACATTTGGGACCCTAAGGAAGCTCATGTCTCTTTTTTATCAACGAGGTTCAAGCAAAACTACTCTTAGGTGTAAATGGATACTATTAAATATAATGGAATTTTAGTGTTGAGAGCTAAACGGTCCACCATTACTGTAACTTGCACACTCGGAATACTTCAGCCTCCTGGCTTACTCTCTTGCCACACGGTTACTGCTTCAGGCCTCAAGCCTAGGCCTTAGGAATGATCCTCAGACCAAAAAAGTTCCTTAGAGTTAAGCTCTCTCATAGCTTACCCATGATCAGCTCCTTGCTGCTTTGTCACAGACTAAATATGCCTCCTGCAGACATGCACAGTCTGGCTTCCCCATGCAGCCTTTCTGACTCCTGGAGAAGATGGGAGTCCTTCTGACTCCCATGCACAGACCTCCCGTCTGTTGGGTGGAGCCCTGAGCTCTAGCTTCAAAGTATTATAAAGCCAGCCCACGCCTGGATAATCAGCGTGCCTGTTTGTCCATGAATTGGGTATAAACCACTCATCTTCTAAGGGGTTCCACTGCTACAAGGTTTACAAAACTATCAGTACCTCTGCTCAAATGTTTCTGTGTAATAAACATAGATAGGTTCCATTCTTCTGTTTTCCTGAATGGAATGTGTCCTATGAACTTAAAGTGGAACTAAACCCAACAATTTAATGTTTCCCCAAAACAGTTACATTCAAGGCAGGCCATAAATGATAACTTTCATAGCAAACAGAGGCCGAGATAGCAATTTCCTTGGCTGTAAAGGATAGAAGGGTTTAGATCTACTTTAAGCTGGAGACCATAGTGCTTACTGTACACTGCAAGTTATTTGCATGAACATCTTAAACCTGAATTTCAGGCTGTTAAAAACACAATTTACACAAGCTCTTTACACTTAAAAATGTATTTTTACATAGAATTGTAAATGAGTACATAAATCTGATATTAGCTTCTTGTAAGCTCCTGAGGAGCAGCACTTAACTGGGGAGGGGAAGCAATTGGGGACACTAAGGGCTCTACATGTTTGTACATTGCTCTCAGTCAACAATATGAACACGCTTACAGAAATAGAGCATGTGGGAATCTAATCAGCAGGCTGGCTATTCTTTCATCAAGTTGTATTGTTTAAAGTATTGAGTTACGACTGCAGTACACAAGGGTGCTGTGAAATGGCCCTGAAGCTTATGCATATATTTGCAAATGTTTGCAAACTAAACCCCTGGTTTTAAGGAGAACTGTTAGAAAAATTCTCAGCTCGCTTACCAACCAGCCCTTTAACAAACACAATTGTCCTGTCTTTGTTGTTTTTTTGACACGCGTCACCCATCCATGTGCTCCTTGCTGCAAAGGCCAGTTATTGTTATTGGTTGGGGTGGTTGCCATTTGTTTGTATTGTTAGTGAATTGGTGAGGCGACACACTGAATACCTTTGCTGCCATTGTGCTATTGCTGGGTATCCAGTGAGTTCCTATACCTTTAAGTAGGGGTGGGCCCCCTCCAGACATACCTGTCCTTAATCTATCTACAATTATATATGTGCTCCAATTTTGGATGCTCTCAAAATGTATAGATTAAGACTGCAGTACACTAGGGTGCTGTGAAGTGGCCCTGCAGCTCATGCATATATTTGCAAATGCGTGCAAACTAAACCCCTGATATTAACGTAAACTGTTTTACAGAACAATTCAGTTTGTTGTAGTTCGGTTGGTGAGTGAGCTGAGAATTTTTCTTTGTTGTTTTTTGACATGCATCACCCTTTCATGTGCTTTTTGCTGCAAAGGCCAGTTATAGGTTGGGGTGGTTGCCATTTGTTTGTATTGCCTAAAGTATAACTAAACCATTGCTTTTATGGTTTATTTGAACATGGTCCCAGACAGCACCCAGATAAACCTTGGATTGCTTAAAGCAAGGTACTAAAATACAAAAAAACAGAGGAATTCAGAGCTATGTTCCACCAAAGTCTGCTCATACTCCCTCGGACTTGTTCCTACTGTGCAGCCTTTTCAAAAGAACATCTGAGCATCTTATGATGGCTTTACACTAAGAGGCTTTTTAGGAAAGTTGCTTGTGATCCTCTCCAGACTCTTAAATTCTTTGCCAGGAGGATAGGCCAATGTGTTCTTATTCCCTTTGCTGGAATGAAGATTTTGTAATAAATCATATTTTTTAGAATGAGTCTACTTTGCCTCTGATAATACCATTAACAGCTATATCTAGTTTCTCCCCAAACAAGGCCTTGTCATCCATTGGTACAGCACCAAATTTGTTTGGTGGATGGTTCTGAAATCCAAGTTTGAAGCCATAGATCCTTCTTAGTTGCTGTGGAATATAACACAGCCCCAGCCAAGCATAGGATAACATCAATAGAAGCTTCTGCTATAAAGCTGGATTACTCCAGCTCATTCAGCCCTTGTATAATATGCTCAGGGAGAATTCCAGCTTTCAAAACAAATTCCACATTATCAGAACACACTTGAACAACTTCTGACACTGAAGGTCTACATGTGGCCTATGTTGCTTGATAGGTTTTCTTTAAATCTGCCATCTACAATTTGGATATAAAAGTCTGGTCTCTTCTCAACATTTATTACAGTCCACTGAGAGCCATACATTCCTTAATAAGGGGAAAGGCTGCCCTTTTATTCACACTAAATGGCATTTAAAATTGAACCTACAAAAGGTTCAACTAAGGCAAGATTGATGGCTGAAGGAGTAAATTCCTCTGACCTGTCTCCTTCATCTGAGCCATGCTGTCCCCCTGCAACAGGACCTGTGGCAGCTGGAGATGGTTTAGAAGCTAATAAAGGTCCTGGTGGATCAAGAGTGGAAACAAGTTCTTTTGAGGCATTGGTGCTCAACCTGTAGCCCTCCAGCTATTGAGGAACTACAAGTCCCATGAGGCATTGCAAGGCTGACAGTTACAGGTATGACTCCCAAAGGCAGATAGCTGGAGGGCCACAGGTTGAGCACCCATGCTTTAAGGAATCTTGTTCTACCTGTTGCTACTTGCTTAGGCCTACCACTTTTTGTTTTATACTTTCTTTCTTCTTTGTTGCATCTAAGAAGCATGCTGTACATGCCAACTTTTCAGGTAAGGCTGGATTGCCATAGGCCCAGCAAAAATCAGCTGGAGGTCTATCACTTCTTGAATGAGAGCAGTCCTCTGAGATGCAGCGGCCCACAGCTAAAATTAATGAATGAGTGCACCAGGAAAACAAGTTCCCAAGATACTTTTCTATATGAATTATTATGCAAGATTTGCCTGTTTTCTATGTCTTAATTCTTTGTGATTGCTCTTCACAGATGCCTCCCGAAACAAGATGCACAACGTCCGAGAATGCACAGAAAAATACTGTGTGTTGAAGCCAACCAGATAGATGCCATGCATTCAAACTTTACGTACACTACTTTCAGTGTAATCCAGTCAGGCTCAGTAATAGTTGTCAATCCACTTGAAATTCAGACAACTGTGAACCTTTAATAGTCCCCATCGAGTAAAATGAATGAGAGCAGGTGAACCTACTAATCAGCTTTACAACAGCAAGTAAATGAAATTTGGCGTATAAGGACCTGTGTTGACGAGCCTTTGTTAGTTTCAACCGGATTTTGCATTTATAAGTACACGGGTGTACAAAAATCACTTGAAGCTGGTCAAAAACAGGTCAGAAGGTGGTCAACTGCAGGTCAAATGCACCCATCTGGAATTTCAAAATGATCTCAGAAGTGTTTTAAACTGATATAAAACTAAAACCATAACAAACACTCTTATGCTAATCAAAAATTTTGTTTCTAGAACACATGGGATCTTCTGTATTCATCTATATCTGTATAGATATAAATAAAAATACATCTGTATCCATATTCAAAAAAAAAAAAAAGAAATAGAAAGGAGATGCTCAATGCTGAACATATTTGTATGATAAACACTAGTGAAAATAAAAATGGTGCGCAACCACTTGCCCCACCTGCTAAAAATAATAAAATTTTTTTAAAAAAATTGAATTTTTTCACTTTAGGCCAATATGTATTCTGCTACATGTTTTTGGTAAAAATAATGCCACATTTTTTTAATAAATAGGCGTAGTGGTCCCCCAAACCAGACCCTTATCCGCACACGCAGCCCTGGCATGGCAGGAGGGGGTGGGGACGAGCGAGTGCCCCCACTCTGAACCATACCAGGACACACGCCCTCAACATGGGGAAGATGCTTTTAGGTCACCCCCAAAGCACCTTGTCCCCATGTTGATAAGGAGAAGGGCCTCACCCCCACAACCCTTGCCGGTGGTTGTGGGGGTCTGCGGGCAGGGGGCTTATCAGAATCTGGAAGCCCCTTTAATAAGGGGGCCCCCAGATCCCAACCCCCCCATGTGAATTGTACCCCTGCACATTCACCAAAAAAGGAGTAAAGTGGTACAAAAAACAAGAGGTCGCTTTTGACTGGGGGACCCCCACGTCATTTTTTTAAAAATTTTGGCACAGGGTTCCCCTTAAAGTCCATACCAGACCTTAGGGCCTGGTTTGGATCTGGGGGGGGGGGGGGGCTACATCATTTTTTAAAAAAATTTTGGCACAGGGTTTCCCTTAAAATCCATACCAGACCTGAAGGGCCTGGTACGGTCTTTGGGGGGACTCCTACGCAATTTTTTTTTTATTTTGGGCAGGGTTAAAATACACACCAGACCTGAAGGGTACGTTACGGTTTTTGGGGGGGAACCCTAACCCTACTTTTGGAGCGGGGTTTCCCTTAAAATCCATAAGAGACCTGAAGGACCTGGTATGGACTGGGGGGGCAATGCTTTTTCAGTGATTTTATCTGTTTTGCCGGGAACCGGCAATACATTACAGCCGCGATAACAAATGACAATTTTTCCTTTGAAAATACAGGTGTGCCCTTTTACAGGCAGACTAAGGGACCCCCCCCCCCCACCCACGATATTTAAAGGTATATTTCATTTTTATTGTTTCACTCTAAGCATTATCAAAATCGCTGCTCCCGAAAAAACAATCCATTTAAAGACTTTTTTTTTTTGCATTGAGCAGGATCGCAGGAGCGCTGGCAGGGGACCCAAGAGGAGGATCCAGGCTGGTCTGTGTACATGATTTTGTGCACTGGGTCTAATGTGCGCACACTACCGGCGACCCGCTCCCGCTGTGATTGGACACTGATCTCTGTCTTCCCACAGTCAAAGCATCCCCCACACAGTAAGAAAGCACTCCCTAGGAGCACATTTAACCCTTTGATAGGCCTTGATGTTAACCCCTTCCCTGCTTGTGTCATTAGTACAGTGACAGTGCATATTTTTTTTAGCACTGATCGCTGTATTAGTGTCACTGGTCCCCAAAAAGTGTCACTTAGTGTCAGATTTGTCCGCCGGAATGCTGCAGTCCTGCTGTAAGTCACTGACCACCACCATTACTAATAAAAAAAAAAATTTGATAAGTCTATCTCATAGTTTGTAGACATTATAACTTTTGCGCAGACCAATCAATATACGTTTATTGGGATTTTTTTTACCAAGATCATGTAGCAGAATACATATTGGCCTAAATTGATGAGGAAATTAGATTTTTTACAATTTTTTTTATTGGATATGTTTTATAGCAGAAAGTAAAAAATATAGTTTTTTTCAAAATTTTCGGTATTTCTTTGTTTATAGTGCAAAAAATAAAAACCGCAGAGCTGATCAAATACCACCAAAAGAAAGCTCTTAAAAATACATATAATTTTTTCTCCCCCATATGCCCCTTATCCTGATCTCTCTGTCAAAATCAATGGCACAACTATAAACCAATCCCCGCATGCCAAGGTCCTAGGTGTAGTTCTGGACTCTTCTTTAAGATCCACATCCAATCACTGTCCAAATCTTGCCGCCTCACCATCTCCAAAATACGCTTTCTAACCATTGACACAACAAAGCCCTTAATCCACTCCCTGGTCATCTCTCGTCTCGACTACTGAAACCCCCTTCTCATTGGCTGACCTCCCCCCTTCAATCCATCATGAATGCTGCTGCCAGACTTATCCACCTTACCAATCGCTCTGTGTCTGCTACTCCTCTCTGTCAATCCCTCCACTGGCTTCCACTCACTCAACAAATTAAATTCAAATTACTAACAACTACTTACAAAGCCATCCACAACTTAGCCCCCAGTTACATCACTAGCCTAGTCTCTAAATCAGAAGCATAACTAGAACCTTTAGGGCCTCGGTGCAAGAAATTATGAAGGGCTCCCCTGACCAGTGCCCTTCCCTCTTCCCACTGTTGATGGGGTCCTTTACTCCCGTCACAGGTCCCTTTATTACAGTCCCACCAAATAAATGAATAGTTGTGTACCGAGCCTCCCATTCATTCAGAAACAGATGTATAGTAAAACAGTTTACTATGCTTCAGTTATGAGTGAACCAATTGGTATCAATCACTGACTCCATTCAGAAAAGGAAGGAGTAATTGACAAATTTACTGACTCGTTCCCATCTCTCCATCATAACACATCTTCTACAGCAGCTGGCAGGAGAGAAGAGGGGGGAGACAGCAGCTCTGTGGGGGGAACCAGGGAAGCACACAGGGACCCTGGGAACAGCAGAAGACAAGTAAACTGAATAGAAGGGGCGGTGAGGGCAGCATATAGAGGAACCAATCTCCTCCATTAGGAGGAAAATGGAGGAGATTAGTTCCTCTAAATGCCACCCCCACCATCCCTCCTATCCAGGTGTACAAGGGAGGCACACGGGCCCCCTGGAGCACGGGGCCCAGTTGCAATTGCAACCCCTGCAGTTACGCCCCTGCTCTAAATACCAACCTATTCGTTCTCTTCGTTCTTCTCAAGATCTCCTGCTCTCTAGCTCCCTCGTTACCTCCTCCCATGCTCGTCTCCAAGACTTTTCAAGAGCCTCTCCAATCCTATGGAACGCCTTACCCCAAACTGTCTGATTTTCTTCTACTCTATTAGCTTTTAGACGATCTCTGATAACCCTTCGTATTGTAATTGTGCTGTCTGCCACCATGTTGTAAAGCGCTGTGCAAACTGTTGGCGCTATATAAATCCTGTATAATAATATGTGGGAAAAAAAGGACATCAATTTTATGTGGGTACAGTGTTGCATGACCACGCAATTGTCAGTAAAAGTAATGCAGTGCCGCATTGCAAAAAATGGCCTGGTCATGAAGGGGGTTAAACCGTCTGGTGGTGAAGTGGTTAATGCAGTAGTAAACTTGGGAAAAAAAAAGAAGTTTTCTACCTGCAAGGTAAAAGCATGGTGTAACCCTTAACCACTTGCCGACCAGCTACCGCAGTTTTACATGGTACGTCGGACCTACATGAGCAATTTGTGGGCGAATCTCCGTGAGTGTGCCCGCAGGTAGGGGGGGACTCAATGTCCACTGGCGACCAGCGATCGCTTACTACAGAGGCAGAACGGGGATCCGCTGATGTAAACGATTCCCGTTCTGTCAGGGGACATGACAGAGATCTACTGTTCTCAGTGATTGGGAACAGTTAGATCTGTCATGTCCCTGCCAGCCCAGCCCCCCACACAGTTAGAACACACATTTAACCCCTTGATCGCCCCCTAGAGTTTAACTCCTTCCCTGCTAGTGACATTTATACAGTAATCAGTGGCTATTTAAAGCTCTGATTGCTGTATAAATGTCATTGGTCCCAAAAAAGTGTCAAAAGTGTCCGTCGCAATATCGCAGTCCCACTACCAAATAGAAAAAATAACACAGATCACCACCATTACTAGTAAAAAATAAAAATGGCATAAATCTATCCCCTATTTTGTAGACGCTATAACTTTAGCGCAAACCAATCAATATATGCTTATTGGGATTTTTTACCAAAAATATGTAGAAGAATATACTGTATATAGGCCTAAACTGAGGAAGAATTATGTTTTTTTACAATTTTTTTTTGGATATTATAGCAAAAAGTAAAAAATATTGATTTTTTTCAAAATTTACGCTTTTTTGTTTATAGTGCAAAAAATAATACCCGCAGAGGCGATCAAATACCACCAAAAGAAAGCTCTATTTGTGGGGAAAAAAAGGACGTCAATTTAGTTTGGGTACAACGTCGCACAATTGTCAGTTAAAGCGACGCAGTGCCGTATCGCAAAAAGTGCTCTGGTCAGGAAGGGGGGGTAACTCCTTCCGGGGCTGAAGTGATTAAACGGAGTGATGTGCTGCTCAAGCTTAGCTGGTTCAGGGAGTAATATGGATCATGAAAATATCCGCTGCTACAGGAGTGCTGGCGGGGGAGTGGAGCTCGTCCTAGTGGCTGGAGAGAGAGAGGAGGAAATCTCCAATGCCGCACATCCACGTAGATCAGTGGTTTTCAACTCCGGTCCTCGGGACCCACCAACAGGCCAGATTTTAAGTATTACCTTGGGGAGATGCAGACTAGAACACTGCAATCACTGAGCAGCAAATGATATCACCTGTGATGTATTTCAGTTATCCTGCAAACCTGGCCTGTTGGGGGGTCCCGAGGACCGGAGTTGAGAACCGCTGACGTAGATGGTCAGAAGTGAAGTGGCAACCTCAGCCTGGACTCCCGCCAGGCCAGGCCCCCAACGCATTTCCCTCCGCCCCTCGGAGCTTAATCATGGGGATATGCGTGGGGGGAGTAGAAGTACATCATCAGCAGTCACTAATGAGTAAGGATGGCTCGGGCGTGTTAGCAACTGCACACGCCCGAGCCCACCAGGAAGCTTACACTGCGCTGATCACAGGCAGTGAGACATTTCCTGATGCACGGCTGCAGTGATGGGGAAAATGTCTCACTGCCTGTGATCAGCGCAGTGTAAGCTTCCTGTCGGGATCGGCCACGTGCAGTTGTGAACATGGCCAAGCCCATCCTTACTAATGAGAACTGGCAGGTGTGAGTGATGGATAGTAAGGAGGGACAGGAGAGGAGGGGGGAAAGGGAGTGAAAAAAGTAAAAGCATAGTGTGCTAGTAGACATCACATGCTAGCACATTATGAAATACTTACCTTAGAAAGTAAGCCCTCCAGCGGCACGCTAAGGGCCCATTCACACCTGAGCATTTTGTAGCTCAAATATGCCTGAAGCTACAAAACGTTGGAGGGGAAAAAAAAAATCAATGTTTCTGAATGGAGATGGTTCACATTTCCACTCAAAAACGCCTGAAGCCAAACTACTCCCGGAGGTATTTTTGTCGCACGAATATTCCGGCATTTCTGATACTTTTCTATTGCCATAGAATCAATGGAAAAGCGTCAAACGTGCGTATTATCACGACATTAGTGTTTGCAAATGCCCGATGTCGCACTACAAAAACGTGTCGCTCAGGTGTGAATGCAGTCTAGGGCCGGTTCACACCTAGGCACTCTGACTCCAGAGGAGACTTTGCTAGGCGATTTGAACACAACTTCAGCGTGACCTGAAGCAACCGCCATGCCAGGCGACTTTGCCTGTGGCCAATCAGAGAAGAGAGAGAGGGGGGTTGCCTTAAATTACTTTTTTTCCCTGTAAAGTCGCTTCTTTATAGATGGGGGATCAGACTTGGAAGTGACTTCCATGGAATTCTATGGGCTCACATCGCCTAGAAGTAGTACAGGAACCTTTTCAGAAGTCACCCTGAAGTCGTAGCGACTTGAGTAGCGCATATTAAGATGGCTCCCATTCATTTCAATGGGATTTCTGATGTCAAGCGCTTTGAGGCGACACAAGTCGGATCACAAGTCGCCACCCTTACTGCTGCAGAGGCTTCCATCTTCCCCTGGGCTACTTTGCTGTTTGAATGGCCGAGCCGCAATGCGTGTGGGAGTCCCAGCCATGGCACGCGGCTCTGAAGGAAAGTAATGGGTATGCTGTACCCTCAGAGCACATGTGCCGGTGACGTCAGCTCGCTAGAATACTCATTCATACCTTATTATAAACTTCCCTATAGGAAGAAATGACATGCAGCAGTTTGCTATGACTGTAAAGTCATTGAGCAGAAGTGTGGAGATTTCCATAGAAGAGGAATGTAATGAGGCGCACACCCTCTGCCCAGCTCTCTATCACGTGCGTTCCGCATTTAAAGGCACACCACGTGACCCGGCAGTGACAGTCAGCTGCCCGAGTGTTTTGTATTTGCCGGGACAAGGCGGGGGATGCGCGCGCAGCTCCCGGAACCGGGCTACACACAGCGACCCAGCGGCAGCATGTCAGACAACGGCGGGGAGACGGTGTCAGGCCACCAGGTGAGTGCTGGGGGAGGATGTGACGTCACACCGGGGCGGTGCCCTGCAGTCACCTGTATAGGACAGAGTTGTATGGAGGGAGGGGGGCACAACTGCCTGCTAACATATTACACAAGGTGCTGAGTGGCAAAACTTTTCTATTGTTTTAGTGCAGAGGGTTTAGAATTAGGGAAATGCATCTTCAATTTTCCTTCTTTACAATTATAAGTGAAAGAAAATCCCAAATGGGTTGTCACCAGAACAGGGATAGAGGAGAAATCTGCCATTGGGGACACAAGTTCTGGTGATTTTCGCACTTTGAAGGGATTCTCCTCGCTTCCTGGTTTGGCGATGGGACAAAAAACTGACAGGGGCTCTAATCCTGCCTTAGAGTCGGTTCACACTGGAGTGCGGGAAAGGTCCTTGCAAGACGCATGTGGGCACCAATAGGGCCTCATACACATGGACGTAGGAAAAAAATAAGCAAAACGTCGGGCTCGACGTCAGGGAAAAATCAGCGTTTTTTTTTTCGCCATTTTGCATGGGCATTAATGTGCGTTAGTGAGCATCGGCGTCAATAGATGTTTTTAAGAAAAAAACATTCCTCTGCTATTTTTTAACCTAAAAACATCAGTTAACGTCGGTACGGCGTTAGTGAGTGTTTTGCCGCATCAGCACGCGCTGGCTGTGGGTTCTACTTTCAGCTCACTAATGCCGACGCCATCTACAGCTCAAAAACTTTGGCATTTTTATGGGGCCATTGAATAACATGGAGAGCTGTAAAAAAAGTGGCTGTAAAAAACGCCTGTGTGTATGAGACCTAATTGTCACATCTTGCAAACACTGCACATTTGTGACCCCCAAACCCCAGCGTCCTGCAGAACCATGCACCTTGGAAAAATGCTTGCTCTACTTTTCTGCATCCCAGTACATTTGGCAGCGCAGTCAAATGGATGAGCTGTGAATACCGGGATGTACACGTTCCAGTCTGACCTGGCCCCAAAATCAGATTTTTTTTTTTTTTTTTTCTCTTGCTGTTCACTAAGGAGAGTCACCGTCCCTTCTTTCCCCAAGCTGGTGGTCATGGAATGGGCATTGGACAGTTGTCAGCCCCTTTGTGAACTCCTTTTCTGGTGACAGCTGTCAAAGGTGAGATTTTTCTCACTTCCTGCTGTGGTTCTGGAACAGGAAGTGAAGGGAAATCTTCCCCTTGGTGCCACAGACACAATAAAGTAAAAGGAATTAAAAACCATCTGATAAATTGTGGATGTCTCTTCTGCCATAAGTCTAGGCTTACACTGGCCCACATGCTAAAACACACCGAGGTTGATTTATTAAACCTGGGGATTGCAAAATCTGGGGCAGCTCTGCATAGAAACCAATCAGCTTCCAGGTTTTAGGCTCCTTTGACACTTGTGCGACTTGTCATGCATCATTGTCATGGACCCCAAAGTCGCATTACAAGTCGCACCCCATATTTCTCTATGATAACCGTTCATATCTGTGCAACTTTCAAATTAGTTCCTGCATTACTTTGGTCCAACTTTTATGCGACTTGTAAACCCCCAAAAGTCGTTTGAAAGTCGCACCTGCCTGATATAGTTGCGATTTGAGTGCGACTTGTGAAAAAAAGAATGCCGGCAATGGAAGAAAAAACAACAAAACGGTGTGGGACCCCCCCCCCCCCCCCCCC
>BLSH010323973.1:38824-89310 GCA_018402905.1 Glandirana rugosa | reverse complement strand
GTGCGAAACGACGTATATGTCTGTCTAAAATGACAACACCCAAATCATTGTGAAATTGGCCAAGGGGTGGCGCGCGGCACAAAAATGCCGCCGTCACCCCCTCGGGACGCGCTTAGCGGCATTTATATGCCGCTAAACGTATAACCGGTGGCTAGGGGTTAACTGTGTTCCCTGGGTGTGTTCTTACTGTGGGGGGGTTGGGCTAACATGGGCACGAGAGATCTAACTGATCCCAGTGACAGGGATCAGTAGATCTCTCATACCCCACTGACAGGGCGGGGAACCGCCGTGTTTACATCGGCGGTTCCCCGTTCTTTGCCCTGTAGCCGCTCATCGCGGCTCGCCGGCGGACATCGGGTCCGCCCGAGCCGCGGGCACACTCCTCAGGAGTGCGGCGGGTGCGCGCGCGCGCCGCCGGCGGCGCGCGCGCGCCCCCTGGTGGCCAATATGCAAATCGCCGTATATTTACGGCGATTCGCGCAGGGCTCCCCCACTGCCGCCGTAAAAACACGGCGCGCGGTGGGGAACCGGTTAAAGTGTTACTAAACCCACAACAGTAAAATCTGTCTGTATATGCAGCAAAGCGTGCTTGTTATACTCACTGTGGAACCTAAGGGGTTAATCCTCCACATCGTGTAAAAGGCTGTTTGATGCTGTCTTCTCTGATCCTCCTCTTCTTCTACTTTCCACAATCCATCTCCTGATAGAACAGAGCCTTGTAGGCACTCTGCACATGCTCAGTTTGGTGTGTATTGCTAGAGAGTTTTTTTTTACTTGGGAGGGTGCATGTGATCAGCACAGGGCCAATCAGTGTCCAAACAGAGGGTCCGGGATCCTGCAGTCTCATGGGTCAGTCAGAGTAGAATGAAAACTCTTCCTACAAGCTTTAAGGAGACACTTATAGAAGTAGGGCCCTTTAATGTTACAACAGTTTCTAAAGCCATTGTTAGGTTACATTCACAATGGTGATGTAGGCCGGTGCAAATTGCAGTGGCAGGAATCTTCTGATTCCTGCTACGGCTGTGAGCCCCTAGGTGCGGCCACCGATCCTGTTCTGTATGCAGGTGAGCAGAGAGCCATGAATAGCTGCTGGCGACCTGTCATTATAGTGAACAGGGCTGGTGGCCACACCTGGCCGCTCACAGACGCAGCAGAAATCTTCTGCAGTTTGCACCAGCTTAAAATGCCGGTGTGAAATGTAGACTTCATTTTGTTTAATACATTTGTTTTAGCCTTGTATCAGCATGAGCCCTGCTTGCGGAGGGAGACTTCACCAGATCATGCACAGCAGTAAAGCTAGCCATATACGGTTAGATCTTTGTTTTCAGAAAAATTATTGGTAGGAACTTTCTTTCTTGCCATCATGGAGTCAACTAATTTTGTTCCAAAGCCCTTCGCAATTTGTCTAGGCTGGTTATTTGAATGAAACCATATTTGACAGGTTTCATTACAGAACATACACTGACCAGTCACTTTATTAGGTACACCTGTTCAATTGCTTGGTAACACAAATTACTAATCAGCCAATCACATGGCAGAAAGTCAGTGCATTTAGGCATCTAGATGTGGTGAAGATGACTTGCTGAAGTTTGAACTGAGCATCAGAATGGGGAAGAAAGAGGATTTAAGTGATTTGAATGTGGCATGGTTGTTGGTGTCAGACAGGCTGGTCTGAGTATTACTGCTGCTCTACTGGCATTTTCGCATACAATCTTCTAGGGTTTACAGAGAATGGTCCGAAAAAAGAGAAAATATCCAGTGAGCTGCAGTTGTGTGGACGAAAATGCCTTGTTGATGTCAGAGGAGAATGGGCAGATTGGTTTGAGATGATAGAAAGGCAACGGTGACTCAAAAAAAACCCACTTGTTTCAATAAAGGTATGCAGAATACCATCTCTGAATGCACAACACATTGAACCTTGAAGCAGATGGGCTACAGCAGCAGAATATCACACTGGGTGCCACTCCTGTCAGCTACGAACAAGAAACTGAGGCTAAAATTCGCACAGGCTCACCAAAATTGGACAATGGAAGATTGGAAAAACGTTGCCTGGTCTGATGAGTCTTGATTTCAGCTGCGACATTCAGATGGTAGGGTCAGAATTTGGTGTAAACATGAAAGCATGAATCCATCCTGCCTTGTATCAATGGTTCAGGCTGGTGGTGGTGTAATGGTGTGGGGGATATTCTCTTGGCACACTTTGGGCCCCTTAGTACCAATTGAGCATTGTTTAAATGCCACGGCCTACCTGAGTATTGTTGCTGACCATGTCCATCCCTTTATGACTACAGTGTCCCCATCTTCTGATGGCTCCTTCCAGCAGGATAATGCACCATGTCACAAAGCTCAAATCATCTCACCCCTGGTTTCTTGAACATGACAATGAGATCACTGTACTCCAATGACCTCCACAGTCACCAGATCTCATCCAATAGAACACCTTTGGGATGTGGTGGAACAGGAAATTTGCGTCATCTGCAGCAACTGTGTGATGCTATCATGTCAAGATGGACCAAAATCTCTGAGGAATGTTGAATCTATTCCGCAAAGAATTAAGGCAGTTCTGGCAGTTAAGGCAAAAGGGGGTCTAACCCGGTGTACCTAATAAAGTGGGTGGTGAGTGTACAAATTTTCCTAAGGAAAACCACATTCACAGCTAGAAATTTATTTATTTAAGAAAAAAAAATCCTTTCTGCTTCTTTGAATTTTCTTGTGACTATGGTCAAAAACAAACGTAAGTTGACCCCACTAACCATTAGAAAATCAAAGGAACATTGCAAAAATCAAACATTTCCAATAAAATTCTACTGGTGTATTGCCACCATAAAGCCCTAAAAACAATTGCAAGTTAAGCGCAAGGGAAATTACTTGCCTTCAATGTGATGTGTGCTTTGTGTGTGTCTTTTAGTTCAGTAGAAATCTGCTATCCTTGGATGTCCCCCACACCTGCCAGTGTAATCTTCCAGTATGGTGGGGACTAATAGAATGGAGGAGCTGTCACAAGCTTTCATAAAGAGTGCCCACCCTTTCCACCCAGCTCCTCCATTCATACAACTCTTTACTACAGCTTCCATGAATGAAACATGATCTATGAATGGAGGTGGCAGACCTTTCAATCACCCATGATCCATTAATATATTGAGTTTGACAGTCCCTCACTTCTATTAGTCCCCATCGCACCAGAAGATTATGGAAGCAGGGGTGGAAGAAGGGATGGAATGGATGGAAGATTTCTACTGGACTACAAGAGAAGAAGCACAAGGAATACAACACAATACAGGTGGGTAATGTACCTTGTGTGTAAATTTATGCTGTAAGAATCAGTGTACAATTAAACAATGTACCATCCTTACCATAAACTGGAAAATATTTTGGGTGGCATTCCTCTAAATTTTAGAAACAAATAAAAAGCATCTATGGAAAATACATCTGCCTCTGTTTGCTATTATAGGTGTCCTACATTGGAAAAGATTCTGCCGAAATTCCAAGAATTCTTGCTTGCAAATATGGTCATTTTGCAAAGAGGCTGGATCTGAGCTTCAACTTATTACAGTAAGTGGCTTTACCTCATATTTTATGTAAAATAAGCATTTAAAACCTTACCTTAGTTCTTGAGTAGTACGATTTAATGACTGTATACAGTCAGGTCCATAAATATTGGGACATTAACACAATTCTATCTTTTTGGCTCTTTACACCACCACAATGGATTTGAAATGAAACGAACAAGATGTGCTTTAACTGCAGACTTTCAGCTTCAATTTGAAGGTATTTACATCCAAATCAGGTGAACGGTGTAGGAATTACAACAGTTTGTATATGTGCCTCCCACTTTTTAAGGGACCAAAAGTAATGGGACAGATTAACAATCATAAATCAAACTTTCACTTTTTAATACTTGGTTGCAAATCCTTTGCAGTCAATTACAGCCTGAAGTCTGGAATGCATAGACATCACCAGACGCTGGGTTTCATCCCTGGTGATGCTCTGCCAGGCCTCTACTGCAACTGTCTTCAGTTCCTGCTTGTTCTTGGGGCGTTTTCCCTTCAGTTTTGTCTTCAGCAAGGGAAATGCATGCTCAATCGGATTCAGGTCAGGTGATTGACTTGGCCATTGCATAACATTCCACTTCTTTCCCTTAAAAAACTCTTTGATTGCTTTCGCAGTATGCTTCGGGTCATTGTCCATCTGCACTGTGAAGCGCCGTCCAATGAGTTCTGAAGCATTTGGCTGAATATGAGCAGATAATATTGCCCGCAACACTTCAGAATTCACCCTGCTGCTTTTGTCAGAAGTCACATCATCAATAAATACAAGAGAACCAGTTCCATTGGCAGCCATACATGCCCACACCATGACACTACCACCACCATGTTTCACTGATGAGGTGGTATGCTTTGGATCATGAGCAGTTCCTTTCCTTCTCCATACTCTTCTCTTCCCATCACTCTGGTACAAGTTGATCTTGGTCTCATCTGTCCATAGGATGTTGTTCCAGAACTGTGAAGGCTTTTTTACATGTTGTTTGGCAAACTCTAATCTGGTCTTCCTGTTTTTGAGGCTCACCAATGGTTTACATCTTGTGGTGAACCCCCTGTATTCACTCTGGTGAAGTCTTCTCTTGATTGTTGACTTTGATACACATACACCTACCTCATGGAGAGTGTTCTTGATCTGGCCAACTGTTGTGAAGGGTGTTTTCTTCCCCAGGGAAAGAATCCTTCGGTCATCCACCACAGTTGTTTTCCGTGGTCTTCTGAGTCTTTTGGTGTTGCTGAGCTCACCAGTGCGTTCTTTCTTTTTTAGGATGTTCCAAACAGTTGATTTGGCCACACCTAATGTTTTTACTATCTCTCTGATGGGTTTGTTTTGTTTTTTTCAGCCTAATGATGGCTTGCTTCACTGATAGTGACAGCTCTTTGGATCTCATATTGAGAGTTGACAGCAACAGATTCCAAATGCAAATAGCACACTTGAAATGAACTCTGGACCTTTTATCTGCTCCTTGTAAATGGGATAATGAGGGAATAAAACACACCTGGCCATGGAACAGCTGAGCAGCCAATTGTCCCATTACTTTCGGTCCCTTAAAAAGTGGGAGGCACATATACAAACTGTTGTAATTCCTACACCGTTCACCTGATTTGGATGTAAATACCCTCAAATTAAAGCTGAAAGTCTGCAGTTAAAGCACATCTTGTTCGTTTCATTTCAAATCCATTGTGGTGGTGTATAGAGCCAAAAAGATTAGAATTGTGTTAATGTCCCAATATTTATGGACCTGACTGTACTTCTATGAAGGATGTCTACTATTAAAGAGACCCTGTTGCTGGACTATTTATTTTAATACAAATCTTCCCATATGATTATATGTACATTGAACTTATGCATGTTATTTATGTGTAAACGCCTCTTGTTTTTAGATGTTCAAAAACCCTGAGATTGCTGCTTTGTACTGCCATCTTCGATGTGATGTCAGCAGACTCAGAGCTGCCTCTCAGGTGGCATTCACCTTCACTTCTCCCCCGACAGCTACATAAAAGGTCATGCAATGCAGGGAGGTGAGGGGGCAGAGATGCTGGGCCAGCACATACAGTATTTAGATCAGGGGTGTCCAACCTTTTGACCTTCCTGGGCCACACTGGAGAAGAGGAATTGTCTTGGGCCACACATAAAATACACTAACAATAGGGATAGCCGATGAGCAGATAAAGTCGGGCAGATCACAAGTTAATGATCCCTGATTTAGATAATGTACCTATCTGAGTAATAAAACTTCATTTTTTTGTAATATTTTTTATTATAAAAGTAAAACATAAAACTAGTGATATATTTCACACTAAACTAACTCATCAATATCTGGTTGGATGGGTGGAGTAGCAATTCTCAATGAATTCTCAAGGTGCTCATCAGATATTTTGGTTAAAATGTTGCCCTTTGTGTGCTTCATCCTTGAAAATAGTTTCCATAAATGTAGGTGCTGCCGAAAATTGATGACATGAAAAATACGTGATTCTGAACAGTGGGAGATTTTTCCTTGGGAGGATATAATTTAATTCCAGTAAAGTGACAATGTCAAATTTTTCTTCAGCCACGTACTTGCCAAAAATGTACATTTTTACGTAAGTTCACAATCTTGTAGCTAAGGAATTGATTCTGCTAGAGTAGTCAATTTTTTAACCAATTTAAAACGGACTTTTCAAGTTAATACAAGTTAATACAATAGAGAACTGCAAGTTAACCTTTTAAAATACTTAATTTGTTTCTGAGTTTTTAACTGCAATTTCTTAAGTTGGTGACAGGGTCTCTTTAAAGGCATACATCAGATAAATATAGAATCAGTGAGCACTTACAGTATATGTAAGTAGCTTTCTTCTAACTCCAGGAATGAGACAAAATCTACCCTTGCAGTGGGGCCTCTCTGCACTACAAGGGTTACATGCTCATTTAGTCTAGAGCCTATTACACACGGGCCAAATGTGGGGCAACATCGGCCGGTTCAATAAAAAGCACCCGGCCCGTGTGTATGGCAGCCGCTTTCTGTTGGACGAGCATATTGGAAAACCAGCAGCCGACTGGCTTCCGTTCAGGGCTCTCAGCCAATGTCTGAGATCGCTGACCAGAGTGTTCTGGTGGGGGTGCCTCGCTCTCCTTGTCAGAACACAATAAGCTCAGCAGGGAAGCTTGCAGTACTAACATTGGTTTGCTAGTACAGCGGCTCCAACCTGAGCTGTAATTGGTGTTTACAAGTCTTAAGGGTGCAAGGATAATGTGTACTACTACCTTATTCCTGCCTTCAGCTTGCTTCATTTAATTAATGTGACTGGTCCCTGGCAAGGTGCTCTCCGGTTGTAGTTGCATTCTTGCCTCCTCATGTACAATACAGGGTTAATAGCCCTGCACAGAGCTGGAACCTGCTGGACTGAGGGATAGGGTAAGTAATACACTTTATCTCTGTACCACTAGAATAAAGGAACATTTAGCCCTTGCAGTGCGGTGGGCCTCATTGCAAGGGTAGATTTTGTCTCGTTCCTGGAGTTCAGCTTTAAGGTGACTGTCACATTACTCACAAAGTGGAATCCCATAAATGTTTTTGGGATACAGCACCACTCAGATTGCCTTTAATGAAAAGTATCCTATGCCTGGCTGGCTGCTGTTTACAATACAAACTGCCTCTTTAGTGATGCTGAATACGACACAGAGTGATGATCTTCTTTTGCTGCAAGAATAAGAGATAAGAGTCAGTGCACTGCAAAAGGGAAGGATCTGGTCGTTTGCCTTCCTTCCCTCATCCATTCACAAATGGACACAAGGAGCTCTGTGAATGGATGAGGAAAAAGGAGGGGTGGATGAGTGACGAGACCACCCCCCCTTCCATTTACAGAGTACATTGCATCCTATGAAAAGAATACAAAACCATTTACGAACAAAGGGAGAGAAAAGAGAGGGCAGACAACTGGATCCTTCACTGTCGCAGCCATTACCTCTGCTCCAGACAGCACTGTAAGATCACTATTCTCTGTAGTATACAGCATCATTGAAGAGGGGATTTGTACAGTAACCAGCAGCCAACATGGTGATATGCTGCATTAGAGTTACATTATTTGACTGGTGTTATATCCCAAAACATTTACAGCTTTAACATTTTCCATAATGCTTGTAGATACAGATATGAATTTGGGCTTGTTTTAAATGATTTGTTCAGAAGATGTAAATACATAGTGTGCATGATCTGAGCACAGGTTTACTGTTAAAGTAGTATTAAACCCTCAATGTTTTTTTAGCTTAACACATTTGAGCATAATAAAATAAACATTCCCTAGTAAATTATTTGTTTAAATTCTTACCCCAGCAATTGTAGTTTTCAACTTTCAATGATGTTGGCTCCTGCTCCCTGCTATGGTACTGTGTGTTTCCACTGATGTAAACGGTGTAGGGCAGTGGTTGTCAACTAAAATGCGGCCCTGACACCACCAAAGGGCCACACATAATGTTCAATATATGTAATACTTGAGAGAACTGTCAGAAACTGCAGACCTAACAGGGGAAATGAGGGTCAGAGATTATGGACATGATGCATTTTTGGCTGGGGATATGCTGCAGAAGACAACATGAAACTGGGAACATGTTACATGAGGCTTGTAGAGGTCAATGCTATTATCATAATGAACGCTCCTACTACAGACTGCTTAAGTCCAAGAGCCGCAGGTTAGGCACCAGGGCTATAGGAGGATACAACTCTAGTCCTTGCATGCAAGGGTGGCTCCATAGAACACTGGAAGGGTCATGGCACCAGCTTAAACTGGAACATAGGCGAGGATTAAAAGATGAAGAAGTTTTATTCTCACTAAATGATTAAATCAGTTGCTGAAATTGCTTACAAACTGAGGGTTTAATATCACTTTAATATTTTACCACAAGTATAGGTTTCTTTTGTCTGCATATAATTGTTATTGATGAATGCAATGCCATTGTCTCGTCTGTGGTCCATTTATAAGGTAAGTGCTATTAGTAAGAATAATTAAACAGTTACATGGGAAAACATTTTAATAGCAAAACATATGCAGTAAAGCGAAATATAAATATAATATCAGAGCTTTGGCTACACATGATTATACTGTATGTTATTATGTTGCTGCTGAAAGTGTTAAGAGTGAGTTGGCACTTTTTCAGCTAATTTTGAGGGCTTCTAGAAAGAAAATTGCAACCAGCTTGCATGGTCACCAGGTAACCCCTTTTTGCTGTCCAAAAAGTTGACATTTTACTTCTATGAAGGGACAGGCTCTAAGAAAAAAAAACTTATGTAAGCAAGTTAAAATGACTGCTGTCCAAAGGATGAACCAGCATACATCCATAAACCACCCAACATTGCTTAATGATACTATAAGCTGTTTCCTTTCAAGTGGACATCCATTAATAATGAATACTTTGTGTTCAATTTGATATGGTGGAATTTTTTAGATGTGGAAAGTATACTTACAAAATGCTGGAGTACAAACACTGAAGGGGAACAACCAACAAATTGCAAAAATGATTAATTAGAAACCTAAAAATGCATAAAACTTCACTTACAGATTCACTATCCTGCTAATGGGCCTTTTTGGGAGATGTTAAGTAACATAACTTACCTGCTCATGTCAGTTATGGAGCTCCGAAGAACTGCTGATGTTCTGTCCTGGTTACAAATGTCCAGTAAACTGACTGTGCGTTGTGTGCTGATTGCCATAATCACTCCATGTCTTTCACGACACATTTTAAAGCTCCATCCCTTATTTTTAAATGCAGATCCGTTGGAAATTCTTTGCAATGCACTGCTCTTATAGTCATTTAAAAAACAGGTACAAGGTCTACCTGGAATCCTAAATTGTAGGTTACAGATTCTTGGGATGTTCTATTGGGTAATCTTACATTGATATCTGAGTGATTTTCTGAAAAAGATGGCAGATTTGGGGGGGGGGGGGTATATCTCATGTCTGTGGGTATCCATGCCTTGCTATTCCCGAATTCCCATGAATAAATGTTGAAAGCAAAACTCTTGATATGTTGTTTCACACATTTTTCACTAGCAGTGTTCTCAGATCATTTTATCCTGTTGTATGCAAACATGCTGTGTACTTTCTGCCTTCTACTAAAATGTGCGTAGCCTGTTATATTGAGGTTATAGGAAAAGAGAAAAACATAACAAATGATTATTGCACAATTCAATGAAAACTGTGCATGTTAACGTATTCTGGGTCTGCAGTCTACCTGCTGATGAGTCACCCTAAGGCCCCCTTTACACCGGAACGTTTTTCACATGTTTTACCGCTAAAAATAGCACCTGTAAAGCGCCTGAAAAACTCCCTCCCATCCACCCCAGTGTGAAAGCCAGAGTGCTTGCAGGACAGGAAAAAAACTCCTGCAAGTCCCATCTTTGGGGCGGTGTGGGAGCAATGTATACACCGCTCCTCCACTGGCCCTGCCCATTGAAATGAATGGGCAGCGCTTTTCACCCCTTGTTAACCCCTTCTTAGGGGGGTTAAAAGCACCCGCTGCTGCCCTAAACTAGCGGCGCTTTACCGCAGATACTCGGGCGGCCCCGGTGTTAAAGGGTTATAATTTTTATTCTTAGATTTAACCAGTGCACCTGGTTGGTCCCCATCAAAATAAGGAACAAATTCCCATTAGGCACATGTATATACTGTGACTAGGAACTCTAGCCAGAAAGCAAATAAAGCTTTCACTAGTTAGGTTTTGAGACCTGGTGCAAAATGGGGTGAGATTCCTGTTACAGTATTTCCATTACTAACAGATGCAGTGGTGAGCTTCTAGGAATAAAACACAATTTTAGAATAGAAGATAGGCGGATGATTGATAGTTAGCCCTCTCCATTCATAGATCGTATTCCATTCATAGAAGCTGTAGTATGGCTTCTATGAAGGGCAGAGTTGGGCAGAAAGGGCAGGCATAGTCAAGCTCTCTTAATTAGAGCCTGCAACAGCCTTTTAGGTTGGCCATAAACTGAGTGAATTTCAGTTGAAATTTACTTGATTACCCCATCAACACATCAAATGTGCTGGCGCTGTGTTCTCCCGGCTGGGGGGGCTGCCTCCACTGGGACAACAGTGATTATAACTAGCAGCTATAATAGCCACTAGCAATAATCACATGTAAAATCCAACAAGCTGGTTGTACCCAAGTTAATCTATTGATCAACTTGGGTACATTCAGCCTACCTATACATGGTTCGAATCTCAGCCAGTTGGTCTCTGGCCAATATATGAACTGTCTATTGTCGGCTTTAGTGATATTAGCCCCACGGCTTTACCTCCATTGAATTACTACTAACAGCAGAGTAATCAACACAAGGGATACCTTCTACTGATTGTAAGCTATGTCCCTTGTGCTGTTTTTTTTCTGTTTCTGATTTAGGCTTCATGTACACGGGACTCTTTTTCAACCTCACCTGAACGATTTTTTTGAGAGCTAGAAACCGACGCTGCATTTTACATGCCGTGCTTTGCCGCATTTGTGTCTTGAAGCGTTTTTTTTAAATGACAAATGCATCTAAACGAAAAGCTGCTAAACGCAAGTTAGGCGTTAAGGCACGTTTACAAGCAGTTACAGGCATTTGGCATTTCAAATACCTCTGAACTTCCATCTGAATGCATTTTTTTGCTTTCCAAAAAAAGCCTCTAAACTCAACTGCCCAGAAATGACCTTAAATGACCCTGTGTAAAGGTACTAAGATAACATTAATTGAGTTCAGGGGCAGCTGGAAAAACACCCAAATGCCTCTAAATGTCCGTTTAGAGGCAGCAGTATGCATGAGGCCTTAGGCTTTAACATTGCATCAGCCTTGCTGAAAGATACTCATGCAGATCATGGGACAGGTGTTGTACACAGAGGTGGACAAAACAAAGAAGGGTACCATAAAAGAGATTCAAATACAGGTTCCTGAATTACATCACTGTTTCCAAATGAGCCTCCCATTCTACAAGCTGTAGTTTAGCAGGTGAAGTTCTACTTTTCAGCAGCTTCTTTCCCTTATGCTTGTTTATTTATCATGTACGGTCTAGTCACAGAACACACTTGTGCCTCTGAAAATGAATAGAATAAGCACTAGAGCCATTCTTACACCATAAGCCAGTTCTAGGTATCCTGTTTTTAGTATGAAATATGCGGCAAGCATTCTGTCATCGTCGTCGTCCGATATCTAGTTTGGAAAATACTTGAATGAGACAAAAATGTGGACTTTGTGTGGGCACCAGTGTTGTAGGAATAGTTTGTAATGGTTAGGGAGTTAGGATATCGGTGTAAAGGGAAGCAGTCTTTCGACATGTCACATGCAGTGTAGCACCTATCCAGACATTGAGAAAGGCATCCTTCTATTGGACAATGAGCCGTGTGTTTTTAAATCCTTTCTCTGTCTATCAGATGAAATTAATTTTATGCATTTTGACAGCAGGGGTTTAAGTACAGTGAGTACACTGTTGCAAAGCCTTAAATAAGATTTGTTCTGCATGCCAATCTTGTGTGTAATATGTGAGCATCGTTTCTTCTTGTATTGGTGAGTCTTACTGCGTTCACTTGATTTCCGTGTATGCATGTTTCTCTAATCAGTGGCATAGATTTGGACATTTTTGAGTCTTTAGCCAAACATTCATCAGTATGGATTGTCTATCAGTATTTTAATGATTCAAACTTTTTATGAAGAAAACTAGTTTAAACAATGTTATGTTAAATATGTTTCAGTAATACTGAACAACCACTAGTTGCAGTGTCAGATTGAAGACTTTATACGTTGATGAAACTTTGACAAATAGTCCTTAAAAAAATCTTAAAGCGAAACTAAACCTACATTCTGGCACGTGCCGGGAATGTAACTGTCCCATTTGCTTGTGCGCTCTACCAAATTGTCAAGCCATCAAATAGCTGGTGTCATAACTGATCACGTGTGCAGCGTCATGGCAGTTGAAAATCAGAGTCACATGACTGCCCTAATGATTAGTGAACAGATGTCTAACATTTTAAAGGACTCCCACTTAAGTTTCTCAAAATTTGGGAGCTTTGGATAGAGTACACCTTTCCCTCATTAAACCCGGCCAGTATTGGTCACCTATGACCATCTCTTGGGAAGATCCCGAGTACCTGTTCTCTCTCTCAGCCCCCCTCACCCTCTTCCTTTTTCTCTTCTCCTTTCTCCTACTCTTGGGGTCTCTAACCTTTCATCTCCCTTCTTCTCCTACTTTGGGTTGTCTTTAGGGTGGGAAGCCCATACTTTTACATTTTTTGATTCTTTTTACAAGGTATCCCTCTTGGTCTTCCCACTCACTTGTTTCTATATTCTATTGTCTGGCAATATTTAGCACCTCCTATATGTTTACTGTTCTGTACAGTTTTCATTTGTAGCCGCTGTGTGGGCGTATTTGGTGTTCACTGTGTAATACATTGAAAACCTAATAAAAATTACTGAACCAGAAAATCAAATGGAGGCTAAGATGGCAGCTTCCTTGGCTGAAAACAATAGGAGGGTTTAGTTCTGCTTTAAGTGGCGTCATTGCTTTGTCTTTTGTGTGGATTTTCACGGGTGAGCACCCGACAACTGGTTTCTGTTACTGTGGTCCTTGTTTCCCTAACACCTTGAGTGGAGTTGACCTCTCCATGTAGGCAACTTGATATCGGAATGCATGTTGTTGCCAGATCATGGCTGCCACGGACACAAGGGTTATAGAAGTCCTTCCGTATGTTACTCTCCTATGGCATCTGTAGTGCAGTCCACAGTTTTCTGCAGAATACTAAAGAATTTTGCATTGGAAATTCCGCTGTGGCATGAATATACAGCTGTCAGTAAATGAAGACCTTCTTCTTCTTGAATTAGAAAGTGTGGGATTAGATCCAAAAGATACCACAAGAGTTATAGTGTAATTGTGGAAAAGTCAATGATGGAAAATGTGCAAAAGGAGAAAAGGGGAGTGGTGTTATCTCTTGATAGAAATGCATATTTATCACTATGGATGGTTGTTATTAATGTAGCTGTCTCACAGAAACACATTTTCTGCATTAAATCCATTTAGTATGTGCATTATTTGGCCTGCAAAGCCATGAGGACATCAAAGCCCCCTTAGGCATAAGAGCACAGTGCCCTGCTGTGGAAGCTGAAGAGAGCTTGATCAATAAACCTGACATGTTAATGCAGAGCAAATAGAATAAAAGATTTTTTTTTCTGACAAGACATGAAAAATCACCTCGTGGCAGCTGGCAGGCAGAAGCAGTAACTGCACAGACTGTGGCAACGTTGATCTGACAAACAAAAAGGAGAGATGATGGTTATAAGTTGGGTTTGTTTCAAACTTCTTTCTTGACCTGTCAGGTTTTGAAGGTTTCTGAATGGCTTTTTTTTGTCATGTGAAAATTGTAGTCTTGAGTAGTTATGGTGCAGTTATGTCTTCTCGGATTGTAAATGCTGTGGTTTTAATTGATTTCACTTTAGCTGTTGAAGCTGTCAGGCATTTATAATTCCTAAGTCCTATAGATACAGCGCTGGTATGTCATGCTTCAATGTGTAGTTATCAGGAAATTAATATCCTTAATGAACTGGTGCTTTCAAGCTAACAGGGCGTAAAATCCAACTTACCCTTTTCAATTGCTAATAGCATATCCCCCCTCCTTTTATTTAGTTTGGAGAACAGCTTTCCAACAGCCTGCTCCTTTGATGCCCGACAAAATGCCAGCTTTGCTGTGGGTACATTGCGTGATCAATTACAATAAATATAGTAATTACACTAGAGTTAGTAATTAACATAATTGTAGTCAATTACTACAAATACAGTGTACAGCTAAATAAATGAGAGGGGAGAAATTAGCAAGCTAATTGATTTATCTTTATAACTGCTTTGTTTCCTGTTCCATAGAATTAGTAGCTTTATTATTTCTTTTTTTTTTTTTTTTTTTATATCAGCAGTTTATGTGTGTGTGTGCGTGATTATGCACATGTGCATGTTATGTGTGAGCGCACACATATGCAGATTAGTAGGAATGGTTTTAAATCTATCTATTCAGTAAAGATCATTTTGGAATTCATCTGGTGCCAGGTTTACGTTGAATACGTGGGCATTGATTTCACAAATAATTTTGATGCCATATGTAGTTAAAAATTGATTCTCCATACCGTCTTGGTACCCCATTTCTTTTCTTTTTTGATAAGTTCTTTTTTATTGGATTTTATATAAAGCGTATAACACAAAATAGGCAGCTGAACAAGTGGTCACCAACAAAGCAAACAGTAACATAAGAAAAGGCTCAACTCTTACAGTCTAATGCCAGGCATTCCAGCCACCAGAGAAAGTACAAAGACAGAAGTGCAATTGACATACCAGGTCACCAATGCCCTAGGAATAATATCAGTCAATACAAAAAGCTTCCGTTACTGGGTCTCTACAATAGCAGAGAATGAGAAATGGGGTATTTTGAAAGAGTCACCGTCTCCAGTAAAGATGAGCCCACACACCCTAAAGCCTCATACACACGGTTTGATTGTCGTACGACTGCGCTTCTGATTTTTGTCGAAAGCACGCGTCAATTATTTTGTAAAGCGGCCTGACTACACGAAAATTGTCATTCGACAAAGGCGAACGTAGTGACATACTACGAGCGTATAAAGTGGAAGTTAATTTTTGATACATCACCCTTTGGGTCGCTTCCGCTAATTTCCCTATTGAAAAGACATTAAAAAGATGATAATGTGCGCCGCATTTTGTAATTTAAATTGCAGCGTCACGAATGTTAATTCTGCATTATGATCGCCAGTTTACATGACCAAACTCTTCCGGGTCATTCCTTGATTCCGAACATGCGTGTTTGTACTTTCGACTTTTGTGTGTCGATTTCTGTACTCACCATCCGGAAATCGGACGGGGGGTTGTCGACAGACAAATATTTACTAGTCTGCACATCCAGCTTTTGTCTGACGAAAAAAAGCAAATCGGCTGTCGAAAGGACAATACTAACGGTAAGAATTTCAGGCGACAGGCTGTCGAACGACAATTCCGTCTGAATTTCGCATTGTGTGTGTGTGCGCGCCTTTAGGAATTAAAGGGCAAAAAGGGCCAGCGATGCAAAATTTTAGTACCCCATTTCTTGATTTGAATGCTCAAGGGCTGTTAGTATGATCCCTATGATTATATGCTGTTTTGCTCCCGTTAGAATTACAAAATGGTCACTAGATACGTTTCAAAACGTGTTACCAAATGCGTTTGGGTTTGTAGTAGTCCAAATGTAAGCAAAGCAACTGTAGACTGTATTACCTATAACTGAGTGCTAAATTTAATTATCTTTTGACATTATTATTTTGCCTGACATGGTAAGTTGGTCCACACTGCATATGTATTCATTTAAAAAATAAACTACAATCCTTACTTCAGAGATACTATTATAGAATGGTCAACCACCATCAAAATGACCTACAAGCATGAGTTTGCCTTCCTATTTTCAGTTAAATTTCATGTGTGACCATTTGTGTTTACTGCCTTCATATCACTTATTAGTCTTCTGTTGTTAGCACAGACACAATTATTATGGGGTGCACATTTATGACTGAGTAAGTGGGAATGGTTCCTTCTTTTCTCAAATACAGTTTACCCATCATGCCTCACTTTAAAAACCCTTAACATTAAAGATAATTTGACTGAATGTCAAGTCGCAAAGCCCACTTGCTGTCATGTGGGAGAAGGAAGAGGGTCTCTAGACCTTTGTATTCTTTGAGCATGCTTGGCCTTTTCTAGGCCTCTGACGGTAAGGCGAGTATTAGCAGTAAGGAGAGGTGGGCATTTAAATGAAACTGTTCCTCTGGTGTGCATTGGTAGAGCACAGGTTTATTTAAACTCCCACTCCCAGATGCTTACTTACTTTTGTCCAGTGAAAGTAACCTCTCACGTTGTTTACATCCTGGCTGGTAAAATATAATGTGAGCCTGTGCAGTCTGTCCCATTAAACTTGAATGGGACATTGCTTTAGCAATACAGGTACATCTACATACTAGATTTTGCAAGCTGGGATGTAAATTGTGCAGGAGGCCAATGACATTGGTAAGTAAACATTTGGGTGTGTGCAGTTTTTGTTAGTATATTACAAGGTGGACTTGTCCTTTTTAGGCCCAAACCTTAACCCAACTTAAGACTAACCGTAGAGATGTCAAACTTTCCTTATTGTGCAAAAAACAACTGATGGGAATTGGAACTGTACCTCAAGCATCATCTAGGATTGGAAGGAAATGTTATTAATGACCAAAACATTTGACTAATTGAAAATAACTGGCCTGTTGGTATTATGCTATATTGTCAAAAGTATTGGAACACCTGCCTTTACACGCACATACAATTTAATGGCATCCCAGTCTTAGTCCGTAGAGTTCAATATTGGGTTGGCCCATCCTTTGCAGTTATAACAGCTTTAACTCTTCTGGGAAGGCTGTCCACAAGATTTAGGAGTGTATCTATGGGAATATTTGACCATTGATCCAGAAGCGCATCTGTGAGGTCAGGCACTGGTGTTGGACGAGAAGGCCTGGCTCGCAGTCTTCTCTCTAATTCATACCAAAGGTGTTCTATCATGTTGAGGTCAGGACTGTGCAGGCCAGTCAAGTTCCTCCACCGCAAACTCGCTCATCAACACTATATTGCAAATGTATTGGGCCACTCCTCCAAATCATTTGGTGGAGGGTTGTTTTTCAGGAGTTGGGCTTGGCCCCTTTTGTTTCAGGGAAGGGAACCTCTAAGGCATCAGCATACCAAGACATTTTGGACAATTCATGCTCCCAACTTTGTGGGAACAGTTTGGGGATTGCCCATTCCTGTTCCAACTTGACTAGGCACCAGTGCACAAAGCAAGGTCCATGAAGACATGGATGAGCGATTTTGGGGTTTTGCATTAAGGTAAAAAAAAAAAAATCATGATTAGCCCCCCAATACCTCACAGGACTCACTGAAAGCAGCAGAGGCCATTGGCTTCTGCTGCTGTCAATCAAATCCTTTTAGGGGGCAGTGCCAAGCAGCACTGTGTGTGTCAGTAGATGCATGCAGCTTGGCTCTGGATCACACAGCCCAGTGCGCTGCTGGGGAACCACAGAAGAGGAGGATTGGGGCTGCTCTGTGCAAAACCATTGCGCAGAGCAGATAAGTATAATGTTTTATTATTATTATTATTATTATTATTATTATTATTATTTATTTATTTATTTTAAAGAACCTTTACAATCACTGTATAATACACCAGAGACCATTTCCATCTTTGCCTTATCAACAGAGACCCATTATATTAAAATTCAGTGTTTTATATCCTAAGGCTGCATTCACATAGGGGCGACACGATTTCAGCGCGACTTAGCTAGGCGATTTAAGCGCGACTTTCAGCGCGACTTCCAGCGCGACTTCAAAGACCTCAGGCGACTTTACAACACGACTTTTGCCAGGCGACTTTGACTTGGCCAATCAGAGAAGGGAGGGAGGGGGCTGCCTAAAAATAAATTCTATTCTTTTTAACTGTGAAGTCGCTTCCATATAGATGGGGATCCGACTTGGAGGCGACTTCTATTGAATTCTATGGGCACAAGTCGGATAGAAGTCGCCTAGAAGTAGTACAAGAACCTTTTCAGAAGTCGCCTTGAAGTCGGAGCGACTTCAGTCGTGTATATTAAGACGGCTCCCATTCATTTCAATGGGATTTCAAATGTCAAGCGACTTGGGGCGACTTGAGGCAACTCAAGTCGGATCGCAAGTCGCCCCTATGTGAACGGGCACTTACTCTTACTTTTCAGTGGCATATCATGTATTGGGAGCCACATGTATTGTTTATATGTCATTTTACTGAAATACTAAAATGAAAATAGAAGTTTGAATTTTTACAGATCTTGGCTTTCTATAACTTGCTTGTGTGAGGTTTTCTGTTTTCTATGTGTTCTTGTAGGTATTTGCCAGGTATTTCTCACAACCCCAAAACATACTGATTGGTTAAGTGACATTGACCTGTATCATCCTTGGCTGTGTGCTTCTGTTACTATGATATTAGTATTAAATTCTCTGGAGAGCAGAATAAATGAAGCTCTATAGAATATGTATGTTCTATGTCTGCTTTTCTCTTTTAAATCTGTTATGCCTTTCGCTTGTTGAATGTTGTGGTGACACTCCTATTTTCTCCATAAATCTGTATAAATCTAATCTATGTAATTAGAGCATTTGATGTCCCATATTTATTTTATATGTACTTATTAAAGGGCAATGTGTAATGCGCACTTTTTGGTTTTCAGTTTGATTGTAAGTTTGATCTGTAAAGCAGACACTCTTATCATGTGATAGAATGATATCTAAATCACTTTGTACTATTTTCTCTTTTTATAAATATGGAGTTTAAAATTCTGAAAAAAATCTTGACTTGACAACCACTTTAAACTACAGGTAAGCCTATCGTAAGGCTTACCTGTAGGTCCCAGGAAAATCTCCTAAACTTACACCGTTTAGGAGATATTCCCTGTATTTGCATGTGCCGATGTAATCGGCACATGCGCAGTGAAGAAACAGCCCGACTGGGCCGTCTCTTCACAAAGTGTGCTGTAAATGACGGCTCCCGTGCGCATGCACTGCAGTGACGTCAGCACGGCTCCTCACAATCACAGCGCTGGAGTCCGCGCTGTGATTGGTCAGAGCCCGGGATCCCGGAAGACAATTGACACAACATGACACCAGTCACAGTGGTGCTCTGGGACTGCTGCAACAGCGTCGATCTAAGATAAGCATTTCATAATGAGCTGGTATGCCTTTCTCTTGGATGTGTGTTTTTTTTTTTTCCAAGCATTGACAGCCACTTTAAAATATATCATATAGAGACGATTTCAACAGATTGACAGATTTATAAGCACAGTTTTATTTTTGTTATGAAATCAATGATTTTTTTTTTTTTTTTAAATTGTATTTTTTTATTTAAATAGATTTTTTTTTTATTTTAATAAAATGCTTTTGGAGTAAAAATCTATCTAAAGATGTTTTTTTCTATTTAGGATACATTAATTATTTAGTTTATTCAGCATGAAATGGAGCTTAGTTATGTAGCATGAGGCTGTATATTCTGCAATATTTACATTTTTGGTAAACTCATTCAATGAATCCAAGCTTTGCAAGCTGAGATAACATGCACTGCATTGATGCATTTACCCAATTTCACAGTAACCATGAGATAAAACAAAGTTTAGGGATATTCCTTCATCTCATTGCTATACAAATCCATGTATGTACACTACAAACTGTATGATTGAATCGGTTCTGATATTGCTGTTTTACTAACCTGACAGCTTCTAATTCTAAATAGAAAACCTTAATTTTGTTTGCAAATATTAAAGATTCTTACTACCAGCAAGAAAGAGTCCTTTACATTTAAAGAGCACCTGTCATTTCAGATCCATCATGGCAGTGCCTGTTAGCGGGGATCCACTCACCTGCTGCCGCCACCTCCCTCACCTTGCTGTGTCACTGCCGCTTCACCAGCCTTCCCATTAAAGTGAATGGGACTGTCGATGAGTCAACAGCAGGTCAGGGGAGGAGCCGCTGCGGGGCAAAGATGACAGTTACTCTTTAAAAATTATGATTTAAATTGAGTTGATTTAAAATCGAGCCTTTCTACTAGTGATTTAAATCAAATCCACCCTGCATGATACTGATTAGGAACTCGTACTTGTTTTTATAGCTTGCCTTTTTAAATGCATTTATGTATTTGAATGGCTAACATTATTTGAATTAGGATTTTGTAACAGAACTTGGCATTCCATTACTTTTTCTATCGTAAGCTCACCACGTAGATGGAGAGGGTATATAATTCTAGTTTAAAAAAGTATTGTTAATAAATAGCATTTCACCTCTGTGACACAGCCTTTACCCATTGTTTGGAAAGCATCTTAAGGGCTCATGCATATGGCCAATGAGGGCCATACACAGATTAGTGTGTTTCTGCAGTGGGTATGGTTACCTACAGTTAGGGACAGATGTGCACCCCCCGACACATACAGTTCTTGTACATAGACACACAGTTGTCCCTAACCAACGGTCATTTTGCCCTCCTGGGATTACATGTGAGCAGCCAAGGACAGTATAGGCCTATTATTGGTTTGTACAGGCAGCTACCTGTCAGTGGCCGATTGGAAACCCCTAGCTGTACCTGCTGCAGAAATAGACTGGTCTGGTGAGGTATGATCCTAACTGGCAGTGTGAATGAGACCTAGCCCTCTGTATAATCCTTGCTATCCTAAAATGTGCTCATTGATACCGTAAGTGATTTGCAACATTTTTATGAACTTGTTAATATGTGGGAAAATTAATGCTAGCTATGGACAAAATCTAAATTGCTGTTTTAATTTTAGAGGGTTGTTAACTATGAACTGAAATTGGCAACTGCTACTCTCCTTCAGAGCCAGTCACGTCATGAGTTGGTCATGTGACCTCCTCTGATGAGGCTTGTGAGAATTTGCATTTATGCAGAGACAGCCAGTTAATGCCCCTAAATATACATTGAAAATGCCTTACTTTTACAGGAATGGCTTTGAATCGGTGAAAAATTGCTTACATTCCATGAAGGACTATTTCTGAAATCTCTATACTTTTTTTGTTTTTGTTTTACCATTATTCAAGTGTATTGGTTGTATGTAAAGTGTAGTTATAGCATGGGTGTACTTTGGCTCATTTTACACTCTCACATTTATTGCCCCTCGTAGCATAGTGCACATCAAAGACTGAAAATTATACAGTTTTTAATATATTTATTAAACATTTGTGTATTTTACCATGGTCCAGAGAAAATTGATGCATTTATAAGCACTAATTTGGGTGTTTTAAGTACAACACCTTTCCATTTTTTATTATTATTATTATACAGGATTTATATAGCGCCAACTGCAGCTCTTTACAATATGAGGGCAGACAGTACAGTTACAATACAATACAGGGGGAATCAGAGGGCCCTGCTCATTAGAGCTTACAATCTAAAAGGTTTCACAACGCCTGGGATCAGGTGACAGGTGTGCACCACTGGAGTGCGAATCGCACCGAGGGTTGTGAAGTGCACCACTAAGGTTGTGGACCTATGGCTGACTGCTGCTAATAAGTTCCGGCTGATACGGGAAGAGGGCCCTCTGGAGCATGGACACTGAAACACAGGGAGCTAGTGCATTGGTTTCCCCAGGGTGTGGAGTCTAAGAGCCAGTGGGTGTTCACCAGTGCCTCTAGTGGTGAGGATGGATTTGGCTGCATCTGGATCCAGGTCGCGGCCCCCCGGAGTCCCCTAGCTCATGCTTGGCTGTCCACAGGGGGAAGAGAGAAAGCAGCAGCGCAGGAACAGCAAAGAATAGTCTGAGGAAATGGCAAAGGGTCAGGGCCACAAACAGACAGGAGAAACAGAGAACAAGCTAAAGATCGGGGTATCAGGCAGGCAAGGGTAGTCAGACAAGCCAAAGATCGGTACACGGAATAAGCCTCAGAGCAAACAATAGGAACAACCACACACGAAGCCAAATGCGGACAAACATTGATAGAAATGCAGGCTTGCACTGCCAGGAGTTATATCCTGTTCCCAATTAGGGCCTGGGGTGGAGCCCAGCTGAGGAGGGCCTACAAAAGCATACAGGTGAGGGAGGTCCGGCCTTTAGCTGGACACATGCAGCAAGGTAGGCAATAGATAAGACATGAATGTTTGCTGTGGATTCATGACAGAAGGGAGGGTCAAGTAAAGATGTAGGTGTGGGTAGAATAGGCTTCCCTGAAGAGGAGGGTTTTCAGGGATCATCTAAAAGCTAATAGAGTAGGAGATAATCGGACAGGTTGGGGTAAGGAGGTTCCATAGGATTGGAGAGGCTCTGGAAAAGTCCTGGAGGCGAGTAAAGGAGGAGGCGACCAGGGAGCTAGAGAGCAGAAGGTCTTGAGAGGAACGAAGAGAATGATTAGGTTGGTATTTTGACACTAGGCTGGTGATGTAACTGGGGCTAAATTATGGATGGCTTTATAAGTTGTTGTGAGTATTTTGAATTGAATTTGTTGTATGAGCGGGAGCCAGTGAAGGGAGAGAGGAGTAGCAGACACAGAGCGATTGGTAAGGTGGATGAGTCTGGCAGCAGCATTAATGATGGATTGAAGGGGGGATAGCCTTTGTAGAGGTAAGCCAATGAGTAGGGGGTTGCAGTAGTAGTAGTGGCGAGAGATGACCAGGGAGTGAATTAAGAGCTTTGTTGTGTCATTGGTTAGAAAGGGGCGTATTTTTGAGATGTTGCGGAGGTTGAGGTGGCAGGATTTGGACAGTGATTGGATGTGGGGCTTAAAGGAGAGTTCAGAGTCCAGGAGTATGCCTAGGATCATGGCATGCGGCGATGGGCTGATAGTTGTGCCATCGATTGTGACAGAGAGATCAGGGGATCAGGGGAAGGGGCACGTGGTGGAGGGAAAATGTTATAAGTTGGGTTTTGGATAGATTGAGTTTGAGGGAGTGGTGTGACATCCAGACTGATGTATCTGTTAGTAAATTAGTAATACGTGAGGAGACTGAGGGAGTGAGCTGAGGGATACAGAGATAGATTTGGGTGTCATCAGCATAGAGATGGTATTGGAAGGCATGGGAGGCTATCAGCTGACCCAGGGAGGAGGTGTAGATTGAAAATAGGAGAGGCCCAAGAACAGAACCTTGGGGGACCCCAACAGAGGAAGAGGAGAGGAGGAAGTAATGCTAAAGGTGCGATTGGATAAGTAGGAAGAGAACCAGCGATGAGTACAGTCACGGAGACCAATGGCATGGAGTTTTTGGAGGAGAAGGGGGTGGTCAACCGTATCAAAGGCAGCAGAAAGGTCCAAGAGTAGGAGTACAGAAAAGTGTCCATTGGTTTTGGCTGTTAGTAGATTGTTTGTTAGTTTTAGAAGAGCAGTTTCTGTGGAGTGTTGAGGATGAAATCCAGACTGAAGGGGATCAAGAAGGCTATTCTCGGCAAGGTGGTTGCTCAGTTGGTTGTACACCAGACTTTCAAGGAGTTTGGATAAAAAGGGGAGCAAGGAGATGGGGCGTAGGTTGTTAAGATTGGTTGGCTCCAGTGAAGGCTTTTTAAGTATGGGGCTAACTAGTGCATGTTAGAGAGTTGGGGAAAATGCCAGAAGAGAGGGAGAGATTGAAGATGCCAGAAGAGAGGGAGAAATTGAAGATGTGGGTTAAAGAGTATAGAATCAAGTTATGGTTTGGTAATGGAGAGTAGGGTCCATTAGTCTCAATGTGGTAATTAGGGAATAGAAAGATGTTAGGGCAGGAACACATTCAAGGTGTAGACTTTTTTTTCACAATCAGCCACAGCTAAATATATTGGGTATTTGTTGCTCATCTTAGTAAATTATTTCAGTTAACCTTCTTTACCTCTCTAGAGCAGTGGTCTCCAAACTGTGGCCCTTTTGCTTGCTTTTATCTGGCCTTTGGAGCACATTTTTATTCAATGATACCAACAATCAGGCATAATTCCCACCATTGACGCCAATGATGGGGTACAATTCCTCCCAATGACACCAACAATGGGACCCAATTACATCAATGACGGGGTGCAATTCCTCCCAATGACACCAATTATGGGGCAAAATTCCTCCCTCTGACACCAATGATGGGCCATAATAACTCCCACTGAAACAAACTACGGGGCATTATTTTTTTTCCCCACTAATGTAGGGTCCTTTCTACTCGCCACAGTCTGGTCCCCATAAAGTCTTCAGGATAGTAAACTTGCCCTTTTGTTTAGAAAGTTTGGAGACCCCTGCTCTAGAGTGAGACTCATAAGGTAAATCTGGTGGGTCGTGGTTGCATAGCAGATGACTGTTGTTTATAACAGCTTGCAGGGACTTTGCTGAGATTGTCCCATGCTGTTCTGCAACAAATAATATATATTGAAGAAAAGTGAGCAGGTAAGCAGGGGACTGGGGTAAGTTGGGAGAAGAGAAAGGTTTATACCACTTCTGTCTTGTATTTAACATATACCACAACATAAATAACATCACTAGATCATATGAGTCCAAGGACAGCGATATACAAGTCCTCATCATAACAAATGTTACTTCCTTTTTCATCATACTCATTCTTCATATCCACAAATATACATTCAATAGAATTAAGTACAGATAGAAAGGGATCTGAAATGCGTTTAGAACTCTTAGATCTCATACACACTATTAGATTTTCTGCAGATTTTTTCCTTCAGATTTACCAAAACCATGTAATGTAAGGGCCTGCCTGATTGCATCCAAATTGAAACTCTTAAGGTTTGACCTCATATTTATATGGTTTTGGTAAATCTGAAGACAAAAATCTGCAGAAAATCTAATAGTGTGTATGGATTCTTATAGAGGCTTGCTTTCTAATTATTTGTGGGCAATTAAACTGACCAGTTCCTTATTGTTGCTAACTAGACAACCTTACTGGCTTACTTTCTAGGAAACTTACCCAAGGCCTCTGAATCCTGCATTTGACTTCAGACTAAGCCCGTCCTCTTGCCTCTTCTCACTTTTGCTGGTGGAACTGGCATCATCATGTTACAGTTCCTATAACTTATTCTGATCTCAGCCAATCTTGCTTTGGCTGGTTCTTGATCTGTTTTTACTGACACTTTTTATGGATTGTCCCTTAAAAAAACAGATGATTTAGCAACAGTGTTCCCAAGCTAGTAGCATTGCTGTACCCTCCATCTCGTTCTTTCCCTTTTTCCTGGAGGCTCACTCCCTTAATTTTGCAAAACTGCTGAGAAAGCTGCCACAAACAATTTCTTCCCCTCACATTTACAGATCTAACCTCTTAAGCATACCTACATTTACCTGGGCTGGCAGTCGTTTTGCATTTTAATGACAAATCACGCACGATAACTTTCATTCGAAACGAAAGTGCCTTAAATGTCTTGGGCTGTCAGAATGAGATGCCGGGAGCTTGATGAAAAGAGAACAAAGAAGATAAAGTATGAAGCCTAGATACAGTGCAAAATGAAATAAAACCTTGTACAGCCTGTCACTGGTGTCAGTTGATATTCATATCTAAAGCACATTATAGTATTACTCTGGTACGCATAGCTTACTCATCTGTCTGTTTTAATTCATTACATACCCTTGAGTCCCATGTGTCAGCAGTGGGGAAAAGAGGTGAAAAAAATCAGCTGGCTCTTGTGAATTTTAAGGCCAGTTATGTATTATAATTCAATTGAGGCTTTAAACGGAGAACTATCCTCTGCTTGCTTGTGATAGTCTCATTTCCCTTTCTCTTATCTGCATGGTTCCTTAAGCATTTAAAGACAGCTGGCTTAAAGCTGAAATCCAGGCAAACAGCTAATTGAAGGACATACATAAAAGTTGTATTACCTGCAAAGGAATTTATATTAAAGTCCATCCAGTCCTGAGATCTACACAGCCCTGTTGGACAGCAAATAAATATTGCAGTTAAAGTGATAATAAAGGTTCCGTTTTTTTTTTTTTTTCATGTTCTATTCACCTCCTCTGTGCAGCAGTTTTGCACAGAGTGGCCACGATCCTCCTCTTCTGGGGTCCCTCGGTGGCAATCTTGGCTCCTCCTCTGCATCGAGTGACCCGTCAGGGAAGTGCTTTCCCTGGTGGTCACCCATGTGGGCGCGCTCCATAGTGCTGCTGTTGCATGTATTCACACATGCAGCGGGACTCTGCCCTGCCCCCCAGCTCCCGTGTCACTGGACGTGATTGACCGCAGTGGGAGCCAATGGCTCCCCTGCTATCAATCCATCCAATGAGGACCAGAGCCGGCAGCTAGAGGGATAAGGCTTTTCCCCGGCGTGGGATTGGTTCGGGATCAGGTAAGTAAAGGGGAGCTCTGGGGGGGCTGCTGCACTAAAAAGGTTTTTCACTTTTAATGTATAGAATGCATTAAGGTGAAAAACCAGGAGACTTTACAACCCCGTTAAGCAACACATCCCAGTCACTTTCCTAGCTGACTGATGAGGTCATCCCTCTGCTCACACATCCTATCAGCGTGTTCCTTGTCAGCACATGCTCAAGCAGTACTTATGACTGGCACCTTGTCCTGCACATCCATTTACTAGTCAGATGTCTACTGTACAAGGCATTACAAGAGACTGATACCAAGTTAAATTCAGGTATTTACAGTGGTTATACAGTATTTACAAATGTATTTATTTTTGATGAATATACAACTGCAAAATAAATAGGTAAAATAATGTTGAGAATTTTCAGTAGGCACCATCCAGTACCTGCTTCTACCAGCACAACACCACTTTAAAGCCCAATCTATTTTTGGAGTCCTGCATAAAATTGATAATGGGTGTGGTACATATGGTACATAACATCCCACTGCCTCCCACAGTTCAGTTTTTAGGGGTCTAGACATTAATCCTTTAGGCCACAATGCTGGTATTTTAAAGGGTTGGTATTTCCATTGGATTTTTTGGGTAGCTTCAGATAGGACAGTGGTTCTCAACTCCTGTCCTCAGGACCCACCAACAAGCCAGATTTTAAGTATTACCTTGGGGAGATGCAGACTAGAATACTGCAATCACTGAGCATCAAATGATACAGGAGTTGAGAACCACTGAGATAGGAGCAGGCACCTTTCGCTCAATCAATACATAGCTTACTTTATTCTCCATACATAGATACACTATATTACCAAAAGTATTGGGACACCTGCCTTTATATCCACATGAACTTTAATGGCATCCCAGTCTTAGTCCGTAGGGTTCAATATTGAGTTGGCCCACTGTTTGCAGCTATAACAGCTTCAACTCTTCTGGGAAGGCTGTCCACAAGGTTCATGAGAATGTTTGACCATTATTCCAGAAGCGCATTTGTGAGGTCAGACACTGATGTGGACAAGAAGGCCTGGCTTGCAGTCTCCGCTCTAATTTGTCACAATGGTGTTCTATCAGGTTGAGGTCAGGACTTTGTGCAGGCCAGTTAAGTTCCTCTACCTCAAACTCGCTCATCCGTGTCTTTTTTATGGTCCTTGCTTTGTGCACTGGTGCGCAGTCATGTTGGAACAAGAAGGGGCCATCCCCAAATTGTTCCCACAAAGTTGGGAGCATGAAATTGTCCAAAATGTCTTGGTATGCTGATGCCTTAAGAGTTCCCTTCGTTGGAACTAAGGGGCCAAGCCCAACCCATGAAAAACAACCCCACAACATAACCCCCCCCCTCCACCAAATAATATGGACCAGTGCACAAAGCACGGTCCTTAAAGACATGGATGAGCGAGTTTGGGGTGGAGGAACTTAACTGGCCTGCACAGAGTCTTGACCTCAACCCGATAGAACATCATTTGGATGAATTAGAGCGGAGACTGTAAGCCAGACCTCCTCGTCCACATCAGTGCCTGACCTCACATACGCGCTTCTGGAAGAATGGTGAAACATTCCCATAGACACTCATAAACCTTGTGGACAGCCTTCCCAGAAGAGTTGAAGCAGTTATAGCTGCAAAGGGTGGGCCAACTCAATATTGAAGACTGGGATGCCATTAAAGTTCATGTGCGTGTAAAGGCAGGTGCCCCAATACTTTTGGTAATCTAGTGTACTTTGAATCTAGCACTTTAGCCCATTAACAAAAAGCTGTTACCTGAAGTATGTTCACATTAAAATATATTTGATCTGGTGTTTGGTCCAGCAGAATTTGTACAAAACCATTACAAAATCAATTGGCAGTAGTTTGTGGTGAACATAGCAGGAAATGGTATGTAATGTTGTTTATTCATTTTAGATTGTGCATGTAATGCAAAACACATATAAATTGGTATGAATGATATGAACAGGGTTTTAAGAAAGACCTGTCATCTCCATTCAGCAGCACATTAAACCTAAGCACTAATAATGCACACAAGGCATGCTGCTGTTGACTAATGTGGGTAAAATGTGACTTTGTGAACATGGCAGAATGGAATGTTCTCAAGATCCTACTGTATTGTTTAAATCTGAATTTTGTATGTTTTAACCACATCTGACTGTAAGGTAGTTAGGTGATTATTCATGGCCCTGTAGCAGAATTGTGGCAGTGATTTTATTAAGTAACTGTAACATGCTTTTCATATTAAATACGCAGTTTGATATCAAGGTATTTTACAGAAAGAGAATGAGATTTTCATGGCTAAATAATCTTTTAGTTGTTGCTTTGAACTCTAGTGTAAACACTATTTGGGTAGTATATGTTCACCTGTTTAACTGCTTTCATGTTTTGTCTTTACGCATACAGTGGGTATAGAAAATGATCACCCCCTTTAAAATACCATAATCACATTTTGTTGCTTTGCAGCCTGAAATTAAGACCCACAGTTTTTTTGTTTTATCCAGCAGTATTTACATTTATAATATTCAAGTGAAAGATCTAACACCAGCATATCAGAAAATCAAAATCATAATCACTGAGTTGGAAAAAGGATCACCCCCTCCTAAAAATGACTTGTAAACTCAATCAGGTGTAGCTAATCAACTTCTCAATGGCATACAAAGCCATTTGACTTTCAATTGTGATTATTTTGATTAGCTCAGCATTAAAAGGGCTGGAAGGTATTTGGTACAACACAGATCCTCCCTGGATTAGGAAGTCACTCCAAACTGGATGAAAGAGCCTGGAGGAAACTGGTCAGAGAGGCTACTAAGAGGCCTACAGCAACTCTGAAGCAGTTGCAGGAATTTATGACAGATTGTCATTGTGTGCATGTGACAACAATATCACAAATTCTTCACAAATGTGGTTTGTATGGGAGGGTTGCAAGAAAAAAGGCACTTCTCAAGAAGGGCCATATGCAATCATAACTGAGCTTTGCCAATACACAGTTTGAGCCTGGGTTCACACATATGCGATGCGGAAACCAGTGCGATTTGAGTGCCGTTCCCGCATTGCATCTCCCCCACAGGCAGTTCACACCTGCAAACCATTGAGAGTGTCAATATAAAGTTAATGACACCTCCAGAACGGTTCACAGATCGCAGTGAGAACTGTGAATTCGCACAGGAATCAGCCGCCATTTTCTTGTGCCGGCCGCATTTAAAAGCATGAGGATCGATCGGCGGCCATTTTGGCGTAGCCGCGGCGCTGTTACAGTGGGTTTCGGCCTCTAGTGTGCATGGGAGGCCATTTTCCTGTGGTTTCTAAACGTGGAAGGCCTGTGTGTGCTGAGGGGTGGTCCTGGGCGGTTTTTGGTGCTGATTTACCCCCCAGCACAGCGCGGATCTCACTGGACGGCGGCAGCTCTGAGCACAGCGGCAGTGTGGGAAGCAGGAGCGGGTGAAGGCAGCGCCAGCGGCGGACAGCAGCAGCAGGCAGCTCCTCTCTGGTCGGGTGGTGAGTCCCTTTTTGGGGTGCCCCCTGTGACAAGCCTTGCGCAGCTGTGGGGTAGGGGATGCAGTGGTCTCCTGGCAATAGGCCTCATTCTCTTGGCACTGGCAGGGTGGGTGACAGAAATGCAGCCGATATGGGTGCTTCCCCACCGGACCTCTCGGTGCCTGCAGCCAGCACTTCAGGGGGCCCGTCTTCCGGGTAGAGTCGCTGTTGAACTGCAGGGACACCAAAAAGCGTCCCTTGCCCCCCTTCCTCTGGGAGAACTCAGACCCCAAGGGGGGGTCCTCCGTGGCGGGGACCCCCCTTGAACTGTCGGACGGCAAGATCCCAGACACTCCTGATAGCGGGGATGAGTCTGAGGTGTCCGCTGCTGCGCACGAGAAGGCTCTTGTAGACGCTCTGATCACCTCAGTGCATGAAACACTGGAACTGGAAGAAGCGGCGGGACCCTAGGATTTTTCCGTATGTGGATTTTCTGGATAAATTTGTCTATAAGGACTGGGCTCGGGCTCAGAGCTCCCTCCCCATTCCGAAGTGTTTCGCTGTGCGTTATCCCTTTTGAGAATAAATTGTTGAAGTGGGCATCACCTCCCGTGGTTGATTTTTCCCCCCCCCCCCCGTGTCCCGCTTGAGTAAGGCGACCACCATCCCGGTGGAAGGCACACCGTCTTTTAAGGACCCGGCTGACAGGAAGGCTTGCGTCAGATCCTTATTTGTTCTAATGGGGTTTGCCATGCGGCCCGTAGTGGCTTCTGTGCTGGTGTCGCAAGCGCTCACTGAGTGGGCGAAGCTGCTACACAGTGAGTTGTACAAGACGCAGGCTTCTCCTGAGTGTGTGTATCTTGCAGATCGGATGGTCCAGGGGGCTCAGTATCTGTGCAATGCAGCCCTGGATGAGGCCCCCTCATATCCAAGGCATCTGCGGTCTCTGTGGTGGCCAGGCGGTGGCTTTGGCTGAAGTGCTGGTCCGCGGACCAGATTTCTAAGAAGGACCTGGCGGACTTGCCTTTCCGGGGGGGGGGGAGAGCGGCTCTTCGGTGACTCCTTTGGATGAGATGAGCACCTTTCTCTCGGAATCTAGGAGGAGTTCGGACCCCCGTCGCCGGCAGGGCCCTTTCTTTCCGGCCCATAGGCGGCCTTTTCGTCCCTTCTGCTCCTCGCGCAAGGGTTAACAGCCCCGCGTGTGGACAGAAGCATCCCTGGCCGCTTAGGTGCACCAAGCCAGAGGACAAGATCTCCTCCGCATGAAGGGTTGCCCCCACCCGGCGTTCGGTTGGGGGGACGTCTCCTGGGGTTCGCAGACAGGTGGTCCTCCCGCATTTCGGACCGCTGGGTCCTCGAGGTGGTCTCCTCGGGGTACAGCATAGAATGTTTTGTTCCCACCTCCCAGACACGTTCTTCGCCTCCAACCTGCAGCTCCCTGCGGGTCCTGTTCGGGGCTGTGCAGGACCTGCTGGGTCAAGGGGTGATTGTTCCCATTCCACGGGCAGAAAGTTCCCAAGGTTTTTATTCCAACCTTTTCGTGGTTCCGAAGAAGGATGGGGATTGTCCCATCCTGGACCTGAAGGACCTCAACAGGTTTCTGCGGGTTTGCAGATTTCGCATGGAGTCGGTCTGCTCGGTGGTAGCGACCCTACACCAGGGCGATTTTCCTGGCCCCCCTCGACATCAAAGATGCGTACCTGCATGTCCCCATCTGCGCCCAGCACCAGCGCTTCCTGCGCTTTGCGGTCGTGGAAGAGCACTACCCCGTTTGGCCTGGCCTCGGCACCTCGGGTCTTCACCAAACTGCTGGCCCCGGTTCTGGCTCTGCTGAGGCAGAAGGGCATCGCGGTGGTGGCGTACCTGGACGACCTTCTCCTGCGAGCGGAGTCGGCTGCAGCGCTCGGGGACGATTACCCTGCACACTCTGCAGGAGTTCGGGTGTGTGATCAACCTCCTGAAGTCGGTTCTGAATCCGTCTCACTGCCTGGAGTATCTGGGGCTGATCCTGGATGCAGCCCAGACAAAGGTCTTCCTCCCTCCAACCAAGCGGCAAACGCTTCAGTCGGTGGTTCGGTCCCTACTGTCCCAGAAATGGGCCTCAATCCGGTTTTGCATGCGGGTCTTGGGCCTCATGGTTGCCTCCCTCGAGGCGGTCCCTTATGCTCAGTGTCACACCCACATTTTTGCAATGGGAAATTCTCCTGAGATGGGACAGGTCCCCAACTTCTCTGGATCGGGTGATCAGGATGGATCACCAGGTGAGGGCATCGCTGCTCTGGTGGCTGCGGGCCCCGGCTCTTCGGTTGGGGAAGTCCTTCCTCCCCCTTTGCTGGACGGTGATCACGACGGACGCCAGCCTGACCGGCTGGGGCGGAGTCCTGGGGCTGCTCAGGGTCGGTGATCTCCAGAGGAGTCTCGTCTCCTGATCAATGTCCTGGAATTGCGGGTGATCTGGTGCTGTCTCTCCCATTGGACATCGAGGCTGCACGGGCGCCCTGTCCGGATTGTTGGACAATGCCATGACCGTGGCATAAGTGAATCACCTGTGCGGGACGAGAGGCTCGGCTGCGGCCACGGAGATATCCCTCATTCTGCGGTGGGCAGAAAGCCACATTCCGTCAATCTCTGCTGTTCACATACCGGGCGTAGAAAATTGGCAGGCGGACTATCTCAGTCGTCAGCGCCTGGACCAGGGAGAGTGGTCCTTGCACCCGGAGGTGTTTCATCAGATTTGTCTGAGGTGGGGTGCTCTGGACGTGGACTTGCTAACGACCCGTTTCAATCGGAAGGTGCAGACCTTCGTGAGCAGGACAAGGGATCCCTTGGCAGACGCGGCAGATGCTCTAGTAGCTCCGTGGGCTCGGCATCAACTCATCTATGCCTTTCCTCCTCTCAAGTTGCTTCTGCACCTTCTGTGCAGAATAGAAGCAGAGGGCATACCGACCATTCTGGTAGCTCCTGATTGGCCAAGGCATCTTTGGTACGCCGACGTAATGCGAATGGTGGTGGATTCCCCTGGCGACTCCCGCTTCGCGAGGATCTTCTGTCCCAGGGGCCGATCTTGCACCCTGCTTTACCCTCTCTGGCTTTAACAGCCTGGCTATTGAATCCCAGATGTTGAGGGATCGAGGTGTCTCGTGATTCCTACCATGTTGAAGGCACGTAAGGCCACTTCACGTAAAATTTATCACCGCACCTGGAAGGCTTACATTGCCTGGTGCGAAGCCGGAGGGGGGGGGGGGGACCCTCGTTCCTTCTCGGTGGCTCGGGTGCTGGGCTTCCTACAGAAAGGTCTCGACCAGAAACTGGCGTTAAGTACTATCAAGGGTCAGGTTTCTGCTCTGGCAATCTTCTTTCAGTGTCCTTTGGTGACGCATTCTTTGATCTGTACCTTTTATGCAGGGGGTTCGGCATGTCACCCCCCAGGTACGGTCGCCTCTGGCGCCATGGGACCTCAATTTGGTCCTCTCGGTCCTTCAGAAGCCGCCTTTTGAGAATATCGGGGAAATTTCAGCGCTTTACAATGTAAAAGGGAGACCATACAGTTACAATGCAATAAAATACAAGAGGAATAAGATAGCCCTGCTCAGAAGAGCTTACAATCTAATAATACGGCTCACCATCCAAATAACACCATTCCTACAGTAAAGCATGGAGATGGTAATATTCTGTTATTGGGGTGTTTCTCTGCAGCAGGGACTGGAGCACTTGTCAGGATAGAAGGAAAAATGGATGGGGCAAAATAACATCAAATTCTTGAGGAAAATCTGCTGCCCTCTGCCAGAAAGTTGTCAATGGGTATAAGTTTTACCTTCCAACATGGCAATGACGCAAAGCACACAGGAAAAATGACCGCACCGTGGTTGAAGGAGAAAAAGGTGAATGTCCTTGAATGGCCTAGTCAGAGTCCAGACTTAAACCCCATTGAAAATCTGTGCAATGACTTGAAGACTGCAGTCCACAAACGGTCACCATCAAATGTAACTGAACTTGAGCAGTTCTACAAAGAAGAGTGGGCAAATATGGCAAAGTCCTAGATGTGCAAAGTTAGTGGAGACATATCCCAACAGACTGAAGCCCCTTTCACATGGACGGATAGAATTCTGCAAAGCAACAAAATGTGATTATTTTAAAGGGGGCTGATTCTTTTTTATACCCACGGTATGTTAAAATGAACATTTTAGACCGGAAGATTAGTTTCCCCCCTCAAACATGATATATTTTCTGAAAACAAAGACCCCGGAGAAGTAAATGGTGGCAGATATTATCACACATGTTTATCAAATGCAAATATTTAATAAAAAAATATACTAAAGTTAATTTTAGTGCAAACAAACACAATAAATTCAAAAATTACCCACATTCTGCTCTTAGATCCCTTTCACACTGGGGCACCTGTAAACTGCCTGGAAACTGCCTTTCAATCCTCCCCAGTGTGAAAGCCTGAGTGCTTTCACACTGGGGCAGTGCGCTTGCAGGATGGGAAAAAAACTCCTGCAAACAGCATCTTTGGGGCAGTGCAGGAGCAGTGTATACACCGCTCACGCACCACCCTGCCCATTGGAATGAATGGGCACTGCTTCTGAAGCGCCGCAACACTGGCGCTTTTAACCCCTTCTTGGGGGTTAAAAGCGCCTGCTACCGCCCAAAAAAACAGCGGTAAAGCGCCAGTAGCAGAGCGAGGAGGGAGCTGGGCTGCTGACGTCAGACAGGTGTCCTCTTCCCCCTTCCCCCCCGAAAGGTGCCAAATGTGACACCTGAGGGGGGGAGGAATCCAACCATCGGAAGTTCCACTTTTGGGTGGAACTACGCTTTAATGCATTCTATGCATTAAGATAAAAAACCTTCTGTGTGTAGAAGCCTCCCTAGAACCCCCTAATCACTTACCTGAGCCCCTTCTCTCTCCAGCGATGTCCATGATCCCCTCAGCCATCCACTACACTCGCCGATTAGCTGAGACACAGCAGCGTCGCGATTGGCTCCTGCGGCTGTCAGTCAAAGTCTTTCAGCCAATCAGGGGAGAGGGCGGGGCCAGGTGGCCAGGAGCTCTGTGTCTGAATGAACACACGGAGCTCTGACTCAGCTTGGGTGCCCCCATAGAGAGCTGCTGGCTGAGGGGGCACTCACCAGAGGGAGGGGCTAGGAGAGCAGAAGAGGGACCCGAGAAGAGGAGGATCCAAGCTGCTCTGTGCAAATCCAACTGGACAGAGGAGGTAAGTATAACATGTTTGTTATTTAAAAAAAAGCGAGACTTTATAACAACTTTAATGGAAAAAGCACCCCCCCCCCAATAAAAAAAAAAAATTAAAAGATTAATAAGTGATACCAGTAGAAATACTGTAACAAAATTCAGTACCCAAAATCCAAAAAAACCTAGGCTGGATTTATACATTATGATAATCCTCCCTTCAAATGCAAATGCTACATTTTTCTTCTTTTAAAATTTCTATGGTAATCATACATAATCAAGAACTGCTTTTCTAAATTGAAAAAACAGGGTTGATTTTTCTTAAAGAATAGAACATGTTGACTTTATGGCCTCATACACACGGACGTTTTTTGACGCCGGCGTTTTCTGGCGTTTTTTGCAGCTCTCCATGTTAGTCAATGGCCCCATAAAAACGTCAGCGTTTCTGAGCTGTAGGTGGCGTCGGCGTTAGTGAGCAGAAAGTAGAACCCATGGCCATCGCGTTCTGAGGCTGTAACATTTTGACGTTTTTTGACGCCGAAGCCACAATATGCCAAGAAACGCCAACATATGCCACCATATGCCACCTATTATTATACCGGCGTTTTCCGGCGTTTTTTGACGCCGACGTTTTTAGGTTGAAAAATAGCAGATGATTTTGTTTTAAAAAACGCCTATTGACTCCTATTGACGCCGACGCTCACGAACGCCGAAAAACGTCGCCTTTTTTTCCTTGACGTCGGGCCCGACGTTATGTTTATTTTTTTATATACGCCCGTGTGTATGAGGCCTTAATGTTCACTTAGCAAAGTGAATGCTTAGTAAAAAAAAAAAAAAAAAAAAAAAAGAAGAAGAATTTACACAAGGGATGGTACTACAAGTGTGATGTGTTCTGTGCCACAATCTATAAATGAAGGAGGCAGATTGTCAGACTTCCATCTGCCAGTCCTCCATTCACAGATCGTTTTTTTATTCATAAAAGCTATAGTGCAACTTATGTGCATGGGAACTGGGGATGGTGAAGACGGATATAGTTTGGTACTCTTGATGAGTGCCTGTCCTTGGCTCTGTGAAACCCCGATGCACTGGAAGGTGGGGTTAGGAGCAGAGATCAGGGCAGGAAGATTTCTACTAAACCAGGTGACAGCAGAATACTTGATAGTAAGTAGTGTCCCTTGTACAGTTTTAAAAAAAATTATACTTAATCCTAGTATACACGGGCCGAATGTCAGGCTGCATCGGCTGGTGCAATAGAAACCGCCCATGTGTACTGTCGAGGGGCATGATCAAAAAAGGTCTGCTAATTGCCTCCCTTTGGCTCTCATTGGCTGAAAGCGGTGACCGGAGGGGGGAGGGAGGAGCGGTCCCTTTTTTTAGAACATAATAGCACAGCAGGGGAGATGGCTGTACTAACACTGCATAGTTAGTACAGTGGCTCCTCCTAAGCTGTCAGTTTTTTTTTTTTGGTTTAGCTTGGCTGGATTGAATGAAAAAAAAAAATAGTAGTGTGTACCAGGCATTAGACATTAATCATCCAATTATGCGCAAACAAATTTAGCCTGCACATGATTGGGTATTCAAAGTGAACGCAGCTTAACCTTACTAGGTAAGCTAGGTGAACATTCACTTTAAGTAAACAACTTCTACTCCTTTAGTAAACATGAAACATACGCACATCAAATTTGCAACATGCGCACATCAAATTTGCAGACTTCTTGATAAGAAAACTACGATTTAAATAAAACAAGTGAATGTGATTTAGGATTTTTAAATCGAAGATCCTTCAACACATCTCATCAAGTAAGGTTTAGCAATCGTATCAGCACACAGCACACTAGAAATACCATTATTTTGAGCCTCAATTGGGTTTATGAGGAAAGGAGCAATGTATAACTTCACTGGAGATTTTCAGATGAACTACCTTCATATATAGAGTAGAGAATATGTGAATTTTGTTTGGGATGTAGATAGTCCTATATTTCTCCATCACTTATACAGTACCTTTCCTCCTGCCCCCCAACACATACACACATTCCTCCTCCATCTACCCCAGGGGTGTCAAACCCCATTTCATCGAGGGCCGCATTAGCCCTATGGTTGCCCTAAAAGGGCCGGTTGTATCTTGAGTGCGATACGTAAAAAGTGCTGGGTTCAAGAGTACGTTATGTACAGAGTGCAGAACTGAGGTTTATGCTATGTACAGGGTTCAGGAATGCGTTACATACAAAGTTCAGGGGTATGCAGTGTACAGAATGCAGGGTATAAGGGTGCGCAATGCACAATGTGCAACACCAACCCGCTCACCGAAGCATCCTTGCATCTCTCTCCTACCTTCCCTGGCTCTACTACCTCCCTTTGTAGGCGGCTTTGTCTCACCTTGCAGGGAGCGAAAGCAGAGGGTGAAAGTTGGAGGTGGCAAAATGGACTTCTGCCACATTCTGGCTGCAAAACTGGGTGCGAGGGCCACATGACAAGGCCTGGAGGGCCGCATTCGGCCCGCGGGCCTTGTGTTTGACATATGTGATCTACCCCCTTCCCATTCCCCCACCTTTACTTGACCCCCTTCTCTCTCACTTCTGCTCCTTTTCTCTCTATCCCTCTCCTACTCTTCTCCGTATAACACCTCAGGTGAACATCATTTCCCTCAACGTCAAGGGTCTGAACTCCTCTGAGAAATGAAGAATACTTCTCAGTGATTAAAGAGATTCAATACACATATTTTGTATGTTCAAGAAACATGCTTTAACCACTTCAGTCCAGGAAGGATTTACCCCCTTCCTGACCAGAGCACTTTTTGCAATTTCGGCATTTTAACTGACAATTGCGCGGTCATGCGGCACTATACCCAAACAAAATTGATGTCCTTTTTTTTCCCCCACAAATAGAGCTTTCTTTTGGTGGTATTTGATAACCTCTGCGGTTTTTATTTTTTGTACTATAAACAAAAAAGGAGAAACAATTTTGAAAAAAAAAATATTTTTTACTTTTTGCTATAATAAATATCAAAAAAAAAAATGTCTTCATCAGTTTAGGCCAATATATATTCCTCTACGTATTTTTGGTAAAAAAAAACACGCAATATGCGTATATTGATTGGTTTGCACAAAAGTTGTCGCGTCTACAAACTATGGTAATGGATTTATGGCATTTTTATTATTAATTATTTTTTTTTTACTAGTAATGGTGGGGCTGCGACATTGCGGCGGACAGATCAGACATTTTTAACACTCTTTTGGGACCATTGACATTTATAAAGGGATCAGTGCTATAAAAATACACTGATTACTGTATAAATGTTACTGGCAGGAAAGGGGTTAACCCTAGGGTGCGATCAAAGGGTTAAATGTGTTCCTACTGTGGTGTTTCTAACTATGGGGGCAGTGTACTGACAGGAAATAGAGAGAGAAAGTTTCTCTACCTCCTAGACAGAACAGGGATCTGTTTGTTTACACTAACCGTTCCCCGTTCTGCCTCCTGTGCATGTGTATGTCCTGTGCCTAAAATGCTTTTTTTAGAATGCAAAAAAATGGGTTCAGACGCCAGCTCAGAGGCATTTGAAACGCCAAAAAGCTCGTAAACGCTGCTAAACATGGTAACTCGCGTCTAAGACCATTTAGTTTACAGCCGTTTCCATTTAAAATTTTTTTTAAAAACAAAAAACGCTCCTAAACGCAAACGCCGCTAAACGCAGCATGCAAAAGGCGGCAAAACAGCCGTTTTAGACGCCGTCTTCTAGCTGTCAAAAAAAATCGTTCAACGGAGGTTGAAATAGCGTCCCGTGTAAATGGAGTCTTAGTATTGTAGGGGAGGTTTGCTTTAGCTGCATTGACCAGTAAACATATTTTTTGTACATGAACTTTGGGTTCAGTGTGAGGTGGATTAGGCAGGCCTCAGGATTGGAGCAGAGATCAATATCTGTGATTATGAGCATAACTTTGTCACTGGTGTCCAGAACAGTTTAAAGGAGAAATTTGGGATATATGAAAGCTAAACCTATATATGCTATATAAAACATAGATTGCCATGCTAAACATATAGCAAATATAAACAAAAAATCATGTGAGAAAAAAACAACAAAAAAATCCATAAAGTGTCTAATAAACTCAGTGAAGAAGTCTCTGAAGACGTGTCTAAAAATGAATGGTCAATTGTAACACCCAAGTGCAACTTTCACCGTGAAAATAAGATGGACTCTTACCAGGTGTATAGACTCCACATTATAGGAGTCTAATGTGGCATGGACACACATATCAAGGAAGTTCAATCCATTGAATCCAGGAAACCTATATACGCACCTCTATGCTGCAGCATTGATGTGATGCTACAGCTGTCCCACATCGGCTCTAAGACCGAGAACTGAGTGATCACATGACTGCTGATCACTCAGTTCTCAGTCTGAATCAGAGTGGAGAACAGTGACCGTCAGTCCCTGCTCTCTGCTCTGCTCCTCCAATGCTAACTGGAATACTAGCCAAGAGAGGGGGCAGGCACTGCTGGTTTCAGCTCTCAGCCACACACTGAGAGCCAGTGCCAGCTGCCAATCAGACAGCGGGGTGGATTCCAACAAACTAGTCAAGATCCTTCCAGGGCCTGGAGCTGCCCTACCTCTAGCCCGCTATTAGCTGACTCTAGGTCACTGGAGAGCACTCCTGTGACCCACATAAGAAATATGGCCAAAAAAACTTTGGCTGAACTTTTTTTTTTGTTTGGCAGTGCCAGAAGAGGATATGATTGAGAGTACCTTTTGGCTCCACCACATCTCTAATATTTGTCATTTGTACCTGCAAAAATGTACTAACGGGATTCTGTTCCACCTTGATATAAGTTTGTAGTTTGTCTCCTGGTATTTGTTACAGATGGAAGAGCAATGTGAGAAATGAAGAATAATGTGGTCTATCTGTGTTTAGGAGTGTCCCATATTTTTAAACAAATTTCTTTTTGAAGCAAGTATTATTATACAAAGTGGAAGTAGGTGAACAATACTTCTAATAATCTCATTAAAACTACATACCATTTCTGTCAAATCAGTGTAAGTTCCTGTAAGTCTACATTTTTAGTTATACAAAAAGTTTGGAATGTTTTCTTTCTGAAATAATTTTTATATGGCTCCTGATTTAAAACGTATCACTAGGAAAAGCAGTAGTTGTCCTTGGAATTTCTTTAGCTTTATAAAATGAACTCCAACACCGACGACACCCAAACTTATTTCTCTACCCCTCAGTCTCCTCACGTATCACTCATTTACTAACAGACAAATCGGTCTGGATGTCCCAGCACTTCCTCAAACTCAATCTATCCAAAACCAAGCTCGTAATTTTTCCTCTCCCTCATGCCCCTTTCCCTGATCTCTCTGTCAAGATCGATGGCACAACTATCAGCCCATCCCCACATGCCAAGGTACTTGGTGTAATCCTGGACTCTTATCTGTCCTTTAGGCCCCATGTCCAGTCACTGTCCAAATCTTGCCGCCTCAACCTCTGCAACATCTCCAAAATACGCCCCTTTCTAACCAATGACACCACAAAGCTCCTACTTCACTCCCTGGTCATCTCTCGCTCGACTACTGCAACTCCCTTCTCATTGGCTTACCTCTACACAGGCTATCCCCCCTTCAATCCATCATGAATGCTGCTGCCAGGCTCATCCACCTTACCAACCGCTCTGTGTCTGCTACTCCTCTGTCAATCCCTCCATTGGCTTCCGTTCACCCAACAAATTCAATTCAAATACTAACAACTTACAAAACTTCAGTTATAGAGTTTTCAGAAAAACTTTTTTGTTAAGTTGTGTTATATGATTGAGAACATTTAACAAATATAAAGTAGGTGTTATCCCAATCTAGCTGCAAAAGTGAAAATGCACTTTAAATTTGGCCATAATTGGGTAGACCTTTTGTGGCTTAGGACAATATCCAAGAACTTGTCTGTTCATATAAAGATTGCTGCCTTTCCTAACAATGATTCCTCTGAACTTTCTTTAGATCAGAGTATGCACAACGATTCCAGCATGATGGAAAGTCATTGCAAATACTTCATTGTCATACACGGTCTACTTCTAAAACAATGTTTACATTTTTCATGGTTAGAACAACATGAAACCATTTATAAATGTTGTAATCCAGCTTTAGTAATTTAAACTCCTCTACCTCTCTTATATAATCTTGACCTGTAACTCTTTTGTGACCAAAGTTTTTTGGTGCTTAGGCACCAGATCCAACTTGTAACACGCACAGTTGCACATTCCTAGTTTTCTGTTGCAAGGTTAATTGGCTTTCTCATGGCAAAGGGCATTTTACATTTGGATTTAAGTTTATATGGCAGTCACAAAGGGTTTAACACAGTTTTGTGTTAGAAAATAACTTACGGCATCATTATGTACAGTATTTATTTCTTGATAAAACACAACCATCTAGAGTTCAGTAATTTTTATGGATTGGTCGGGCTAGAATATGATCGCTCATTTTCTAGGCAGCTTATGTCTTTCCTTCAAACATGTTTTAATACCAAAAGTGAAATTTCTTTAAATGACTCATTTACACCAGAACCATGCGAGTAAGTGCATTGGCTTGACATCTTCTGACTTGCATTGCATTTTTTGAAGACCTTATTTTAATTATTATTATTATACAGGATTTATATAGCGCCAACAATTTGCGCAACGCTTTACAAAATGAAAGCAGACAGTACAGTTACATCACAATTTGGTACAAGAGGAATTTTAAACTGCAGGTCCGTGTACTCAAAATGCAGGATTTTTTTTCCCCAGTACACTGCAATGCAATACATAGGCGTAAATGAACAGCAGTGGATTTTCTGACATCCATGCATTTCACCTGCACTAAATAATGCAGCAAAATGCTCTACAGTGCATCTGGCTGGTATGAGTTATAATTTGTACATATAGAGGTGGCAATAATGTTTTGGAAAATACATTTCTGTCTGTGAGCACTGTGCAAGAGATGAGGTCACTTTAGTTGAGATGGTTTGAAAAACCTATATATTTTAATAAATATACACTCCTTGGGGTTGATTTACTAAAACTTAAACTAAACTTACCAAAATGTACTAAAACTGGAGACTGCAAACTCTGGTGCAGTTGTGCACGGTAGCCAATCAGCTTCTAACTTTAGCTTGCTCAATTAAGCTTTGACAAAAAAGAAACCTGGAAGTGGATTGGTTTCTATGCAGAGCTGCACCTGATTTTGCACTCACCAGTTTTAGTAAATCAACCTCCTTGTCTTAATGTTTTTTTTAAATTAGGGCCCATTCATGCCTTGACATCCCGGTGCTTTGCGTTACCAGTTTTGCGCATATTAATATGCATTGCTATAACGCAGCCCATTCAAATAAATAAGCTGCCAATGCACCAATTTTTTTTTTTTGCAATGCTACAATGTGTGTGTTCCTTTAGTGCATTGGGGTGCCAGTGGAAATGACTGGCACTGCAGTATGCTAATGCATGTAACATGTACCGCGATACATGTTTTACATGCGTTACCAGAGCGAAAGTGTTTACTGCCCAACTGTTTGGCACATGAGCTAGTCTGTCAGAGGTTGTTAGCCTGAACTCAGAACAGGATCATATTCATTGATGTCTGTCTACCTTTGTCTTTGCTGTTCTTCTCTTCCCATGCATGTCTTATAACATAATGAGACTATATAATATATGATTTTTCTTTCACCATTTTTTCGTTTTGGGTTGTGCTAATAAAAAGCTATTTATATGTATTATGAATTTGCTTTGCATAGGAAATATAACACCTAAATTATGTTAAGTGTGTCCTTTTCTGAAACATGGGTTTAAAAGGATTATTCACCCTTGAAATTGTTAAACTACAAATTCCTTGGCTTCCTGGGTTCAAATAACACAGATATCTCCCTGGATCGTATAGGGGCAAATGAAACTGTTCAGTTGCAGCGTCCTTTGAGCTTTCACAATTGCGTAGGCTGAATTGGGGTCAGACCTACGATAAATAAAAGCTACATCATACCTGCCAGGCTGAATATAGCAGAGTCTTTGAAAATGTAACCCTAGGCTAAATATCCCCTGTTATGTTTCCACGACTGATGTGTGCTTACCTCGCTATCAATTATTTACCCTGCTGAACTAGTGCACACTGCTTCTGAGATCTCAGGCCTCACTAAGCATCTAAAAACCCAAATCACCTCTTATTGGCATGAGAATATATATATATATATATATATATATATATATATATATATATATAATTTATATATCCCTTTTTGTTTTTGTTTTTTTCACCGACCTGTTTTTTTTTTGTTATTTCTACTTTTATGATAGGTACAGTGTATTGTTTTACTGTGCGTGGATCAGATAAACTGCTGTACTATATATACTGTATATAACACACCAGCCAGACAAATTTTCATTTCATCATTGATTGTGTGAACCAGGCTACCCAGGCTTTCGGATCTCAATGGTATCCCTATGGTAAAGATTATGGTTTTCTAGTGTTTAGCCTGCACTTAAAGCAGAACTCCAGGCAAACATCTAAATACAGAGTTTAACTAAATATGTGCCTTCTGTACCTGTAAACAAGGGTTTGTAATTTTGTATAGACAACTGTGTGATTAAGGCTCCCTTAGGGTTGCATTGCGTTGCCGCAAATTTTCATTGTATCACACATTAAAGTGCGTTGTGCTAAGGCAGTCCATTAATTTGGAATAGAATGCCAAAGCAGCAAAAACTGCCCTTTTATTGAACCTGTGTATTGCGATATGTATCAATGTGGATGTGTTGTGTGGGTGTGTTGACTGCTACAGGCCTTTGGGGTGCCATTCAAGGCTGTATGTAAACAGTGATGGGGATCTAATCAAATTTATTACAATGTAAATATTGACTCTGTTGTTGGTTAACCTATGGAATTAACTTTTAGGCCTCATGCACACTGGACATTATAAAAAAAGCTAGTAATGTTAGTGGTGGAAAGCACTAGCTGTAGAGTGAGTTTTTTTAGCAAAACTATACTCCCATAAAAGCTTATGGCTCAAAAACACTGATAAATGCCGAATAGCCACGTTTTTCATAGTTTTTTGGCATTTTAATCACTTCAGCCTCAGAAGGATTTTCACCCTTCCTGACCAGAGCACTTTTTGCGATTCGGCACTGCGTCGCTTTAACTGACAATTGCATGATTGTGCAATGTTGTACCCAAACAAAATTGACGTTCTTTTTCTCCCCACAAATAAAGCTTTCTTTTGGTGGTATTTGATCACCTCTGTGGTTGTTATTTTTTGCACTATAAACAAAAAAAGAGCGACAATTTTGAGAAAAAAAAAACAATATTTTTTACTCTTTGCTATGATAAATATCCAAAAAAAAAACAAACAAATTTCTCCCTTAGAAATATATTCTTTTACATATTTTTTGTAAAAAAAAAAAAAAAATCCCAATAGGCGTATATTGATTGGGTTGTGCAACAGTTATCGTGTCTACAAACTATGGGAATAGATTTATGGCATTTTTATTATTATTTTTTTTTTACTAGTAATGGTGGCGATCTGCGATTTTTATCAGGACTGCGATATTGCGGCGGACAGATCGGACACTTCTGACACTTTTTTGGGACCAATGACATTTATACAGCGATCAGAGCTTTAAATAGCCACTGATTTACTGTATAAAACTATAAATGTCATTGGCAGGGAAGGGGTTAAACTGTAGGGGGCGATCAAGGGGTTAAATGTGTTCCCTCACTGTGTTCTAACTGTGTAGGGGTTGGGCTGGCCAGGACATGACAGACCTAACTGTTCCCGATCTGTTCTGCCTCTGTAACAGGCGATCGCGAGTCTCCGGTGGACATCGAGTCAGCCCGACCCGCGGGCATGCTCATGCAGCGGGCGCGAGCTGCCGTATAGCTATGGCAATTCACACAGCAGTGCCAACCTGCCATCGTATTATCACACCTGAAAAATGCCTCTCAGGGTTTTTTTACAGCCCAAAAATGCCCCTGCCCAAAACAGTTGATAGCAGCCTATCTGTGCATGGACACATAGGATAACATAATGGGGAGTTTATGGACTGTAGAAAAAAATGTCTGAAGTCAAAAACGGCAGCTGTTAAAATGTCCAAAAACGTCCGGTGTACATGAGGCCTAAGACTTCTTAAAGCGGGACTTCAATCTCTCAATCAAAATTGACTATTTTTCATCCCTATGCTGCTGGCATTATTATATAGATAGGAAAGTATATCATATTTACTTGTTTTAAACTTTTTTTTTGTACAGTTCTTAGTTACTTCCTTGTTTCCATGCCTAGGCAAATGTTATACATCCCAGGACTCTTCAGTAAGGGAGGAGGGGCTTTCTCAGCTAAGCACACCCTCTCTTGCTTGCATATCTGAGCTAAGGGCTGGCGGATTCCAGAAAGTAAATGCTACATGAATACTCCAATTGGCCATGACCAAAAATGCTAGGGGGTGTTTTTCAAAGTGATTTCTCAATGAAGTGTAGTTTCACTTTAACCACTTACCCACCGGAGCCCCTTTTTTACATTTGGGGGTTACACGTTAAAAACAGGTTTTTTTTTTTGCTAGAAAATTACTTAGAACCCCCCAAACATTATATATATATATATATATATATATATATATATATATATATATATATATATTTTTCATACACCCTAGAGCAGCCTTTCTCAACCTTTTCAACACCGAGGAACCCTTGAAATAATTCTCCGGTCTCGGGGAACCCCTGCTAAAAATTAAAAATCTACAACTCATGATACATTGGTGTGATGGTCAATGGGAAGAATGCTCCTTACACTTGTGGTCAATGGGAAGAATTAACCCCTTACAGATAGCTAAAAAAATCAATGGTGTTACTGGGAATTTATCTGAGAGGTAGAAATTGACCATTGCTCAAGGAACCCCTAGCAACCTCTGGAGGAACCCTAGGGTACCACGGAACCCTGGTTGAGAAACCCTGCCCTAGAGAATATAATGGTGATCGTTGCAATACTTTTTGTCACACGGTATTTGCGCAGCGGTCTTTCAAGCAGTTTTTTGAGTTAAAAAATAAAACGACAGTAAAGTTAGCCCAATTTGTTTTGTATATTGTGAAAGAGGATGTTACGCCGAGTAAATAGATACCATACATGTTTGTATTGCGCATGGCGACAAGCTCCGGTACTTAAAAATCTCCATAGGCGACGCTTTAAATATTTTTAATGGATACCAGGTTAGAGGTGCAGAGGAGGTCTTTTACTAGAATTATTGCTCACACTCTGGCATTTGCGGCAATACCTCACATGTGTGGTTTGAACACCGTTTTCATATGCGGGTGTGACGTATGTATGCGTTTTTCTTTGCTGCGCGAGCTTGCGGGGAAGGTGACCCTTCAAAAAATTTTTTTTTTTTATTTATTTTATTTATTTATTTTTTAGCACTGTTCCTTTAAAAAAAAAATCTGATCACTTTTATTGCTATCACAAGCAATGTAAACATCCCTTGTGCTAGTAATAGGCGGTGACAGGTACTCTTTATGGGGGGATAGGGGGGGGGGTCTTTTAGACCCCCCATCCCTCCTTTATACTTCACAATATTCAGATCTCCAAAAATGGCGATTCTGAATACTGTCATTTTTTTTAAAACCGGCGCCGTTGATCGCCAAGTAAACCGGAAGTAACGTTGTGACGTTGCTTCTGGAATTTGACGAAGAAGACCCGATCGGAGCCGATTCCGGCTTCCTTCACGTCTCCTTCTAGCCGGAAGACGCGCCGGATCGTAGCTCCGGTTTCCCGTGGGACGAGAGGCCGGAGAAGAGCGGCGGGAGGGGGGGTTCCCCCTCCCTCCCCCAGGGATAACGACCGAGCGGCTCCCGAGCCGGGTAGCCGACCGCCCGCTCTAAAAAACGGTACTGGAATATAGCCTGCAGCTCCACTTAAAGGAGCCGCCGTATATACATATATAAGTGTTTAAGATGGAACACTTTCTGTTGCCTAAATGGAGCAGATTACATTAATAACTGTGATCCAAAACTAGAAGCACTGTTGTGATTGGTATTTCACCTTTAGTGAATTAAAATACCTTTAGTATTTGATCTGTCAGAGGTTCTAACCTTCCTCATCATGTCAAAAATGGAAAAAAAAAAGAAGAAAACACTCTGCCCCTGCCCATTATTGCAATTAAAATACTTTGTGCAATATAGGGACTGAACATAATCCGGTATTGGTACCTCTGTACTCACAACAGGATTCCCAGAGAGTTGTCTCTCTAAAATAACACTACCATGCTAACTGCAATCCCCACATTACACCTACCTACCTCCGTATCCCCGCCACCCCCCCCCCAAAATAATCCTTGAGTGCTTTCTTAAAAAAATGTGTGGTGGTGATCAGTCATAAATCTCATAAAATACTAAAAAGAATTTAATTTGATAAGTGTCAGTGCAGTATATTCTTCTGCATTTGCTCACTTTCATGATGCAAAAAATAAAGCTCCAGAAGGCAGTGATGGGAAGGCCTTGAATGCTTCACTCATGTTAACTTCAGAGAATAGGCTGTATACTGGCAGAAGATGGTGATGTGAGCATTGTCAGGACTGCATGGCAGAACTTGCAAGTCTTTTGATGGCTGAGCTGCTTTATCCTTTTGCATTATGTCACAATCTTTCAAGAGTCTGTTGTGTTTTTTTTTTTTTTTTAAAGATTTCCCACTTTTAGAAATTTTTCTTTGAGGCCAGAATAATAGTATACTTTTTTTTAGAATGGCTTGTGTCCAATAGTTTTTTTTTTTATTTTTCTAAAAAGTCTATATACAGTATATTTTATAACATATAACATATAGATATATATATATCAGGCCTCAGCGAATCGCACACAGAACTAGGAGCCAGCTTTTAAAATTTAAGAGCCAGCACTACGGAACCTGCATATTGATTATATAGGTAGCTGAAAGATACATAGTTAAGCAATAGGTAAAAGGAAGACCTTTGTTCTGTTAGCACGGTTTCACACGGGAGGACTCCACCAGTGGATCCACCTGCTCAGTGGGGGATCTGCCCACAGATGCCCACTGAGCAGGCGGGTGACAGGTCCATGTCCGCTCTGCATAATTCTGCTTTCCTCTATGGGCTGTCAGATGTAAATGGACCGCGTGTCTGTTTACATCTGACTGTCATCCAATCCAATCCGCCAGAGGAATAGGGAATGGATCCCATCTGTTATGCCGGATAGGATTGGATCGGAGCTCGGCGGGTGTAAACGGACAAATGTCTACTTACATCTGCTGCTCCATAGAGGACAATGGATGGTTCAATCGGGTCTGCCTAAAAAACTGACAGGTGAACCCAATCGGTCTGCCCGTGTGAAAGAGCCCTTCATATTAAACAGATTTTAACAAATAGATTAAAAAAATAAATAAAACAGAACAGACTTCTATTTTACCAGCAAAAAACTTTAAACCATAAATACCAATAAACAGATAAAGAGAAACTGCTAAATGTTCTCATGGCTTTCCTGCATTGTGGTAGCTGTGCCTGTCTCTCACAATGTAGACAAGTCATGGTCCTGGAGCTGACAAATGCCAACTTGACAAGGGGGAGAGGACATTTGGACATGAAGATTTTCCCAGCATGCTGATATAGCTGTTGTCAGTGAAATGTCTGGATTATTGTTGGGTAAAACTTGGCACTGCGTGAGTACCTAGCAGCTAATTGGACTGTATTGACAGTCTGTGTTGTATCTATACATTTTACACCTACGCTAAAAAGCAACCTTAGGCCTCATACACACAGGCGTTATTAACGCCGCATTTTTGAGTGTTTTTTACAGATTAAGAACGCCGCACCATGTAATTCAATGGCCTCATATACACGTTGGCGTTTTTGAGCAGTAAGTGGCGTAAGGCGTTCTTAAGCTGTAAATCTAACACAGGACCCGCGCGTTCCGAAGCTGAGCCGGCAAAACGCTTAATAACGCGCATTAGCGCCGTAGCAAAGTTAACCGGCATTTTTAGCGCCGGCATTTTTATGTTTTAAAATGTCAAAAAATAGCAGAGGGATGTCTTTTTAAACAAAACGCGACTTAGCGCTGACGCTCAGTATCGCGCATTAACTAATGCAAAACGCTGATGAAATTGCCTTTTTAACCCCAATTTTTTCCTGGTGTCGGTACCGACGTTACAGCTCATTTTTTCCAAAACGCTGGTATATATGAGGCCTTATGCTTGAAAAAAAAAAAGAATAACAAAATATACAAAAAAAAAAAAAGGAAAATAGCTGCGGCCAATCAGACAAAATATTGTCCACCAACATAGATGTAATCGCCTTTTATACCTATTCTAGGATAACGGCAGCATATAAATCATAAGTAAGAATAAATATCAGTGAATTTGCAATATTATCCACCTAAACAATGTGCTAATTGTGCTCATAAAAGTCCATACTAATGACACTCATGCAAAAGATGATCAGTGAAAATGCCTTTTCTCCGTGCCTTTAAGTGTACACTCACTAGATGCTCCAAACTATTAGAAGTCAAATAGTGCTTTTGTGCCGGTGTTCCATACATGTGAAGATTGTTGGTTCTCAATCTCCTGTGAATTCAGCCTCTTGGTGGGTTTAGCCTTTGGATGCTTTCCCTTTTAAGATTCTTAACAGTGCCTCCTTCCCTTTAACAAATTCAATCATACCCAGCATAGCCAGCCTAGGAAGAGAATAGGGGAACCTCCATAGAGTAGTCATTTTTATTAGGGGCTCTTTAAAATATGTATTGCACTTACATCAGTGTTTTACAGATCAGGCCTTCCCAACGTGTTTAATCATCAACCTGCCACATCAGGAGAGTTTGGAGAGGTCCACTTAAGGGCAATTTGTCTACATGCTACAAAAAGTGCATGCAAAATAGTATTCAACATAGGAGGCTTGTAAAAAGAGGAGTCAAGGTAGCCCAATTGGCGTGTAAGTGGTTCAACAGGAATTTTCACCTCCAAGAGCCCATTAAGTGTACCCACCACCTCCGCCCAATATCTCTGGACTTTAAGACACTGCCACAGAAGGTGAATAAGGGTACCAGGATTACAAAGTCTACCACAAGCTAGTCCAAGTCTCAAACCTATGCAATGAAGACTCTGAGTTAGTCTATGGGATGTGTAATGGGAAACTGGTACATTGTGAACAGACTTGCAAATACTTTATTGAAGTTGATTCGTTAAAATAATGCAACTTTTCCACTTTCAGAGTGAAAATCCACTTTGCAAAATTCATTTTCACTTATCTTAATAAAGTGAAAATAAGTGAAAGTTCAGTTTGCAAATAAAATATCCAGTTACGTGCAGGAAAAACAGACACAAAAAAGGAAAAAAAAGACTTTTTTCAGCTCATTGAAAGTGTGTGTGTGTTTGTGTGTCTACTATCTATCTATCTATATATATATATATATATATATATATATATATATATATATATATATATATATATATATATATATATATATATATATATATATATATATATATATATAT
>BLSH010323973.1:6381-38814 GCA_018402905.1 Glandirana rugosa | reverse complement strand
TCCTTTCCACTAGGGGTGCTCGATTAGAGGGTGATATATATATATATATATATATATATATATATAGTGGGAGATTAGCTCGTGGGGATCACCTTTCCTGGGAAAAAGGCAGTGTGAAGGCAAACTTTTTTTAAAAAGTCTGGCGGGTTGCCAGTTTTATTGATAAAAGGTTGCAAGTCATAAAAGAAACAAAATAGCAAAGCAACTCCTTGCCGTCTGGCGATAAACTATGCAGAGCAGGATACCCCTCTATACGGTGTCGGGCTCGTCCCAGACACCTGCAAACAAAACAAACGCAAACCATTTCTTTTTGAGTCCTTAGAGCAACCAACTCCCAAGGTGTAGCTCTCTCAGTGTAGTGATTCTGAGTCCCAGGCCAGAGCCACACTGAGTTCCCCTCCTTGCAGTACATGCCACCTGTGTAAAAAGAGTAATGCGTTTTTTTTTTTCAAGTAAAAAAGTGTGGTTGTAAGGCGCTTCGGTGTCTGGACAGCCCAGGTGGTGACAGGGTAGTGGTCCTTAGAGCAGCTCTTATAGAGGAGAAGCAGCTCTGGAAATTTAGAATACAAAGAAAGGCGCCTCTAAGTGCAGTACTTCAAGGAGCATGCATGGCTCCTTCATCAGACCAGATCAGATTTTTACTTGAAAAAACGCATGCCTCTTTTTGCACAGGTGGCATGTATTGCAGCATGTCAGGAATGCATGGAAAACAAATGTGTGTAATTTCAGTTGATGGAAAGCCAGTTACGGCTCTGCTAGATTCTGGTAGTGTGGTGACATTAGTCAAACGTGATTGTGTAAATTCCACAAAGTTACACCCTAGCACTATTGGGATTATTTGCATGCATGGTGACACACGTGACTACCAGACTGCTGTGGTTGAGATTGATACCCCTTGGGGCATGGTGACACATTCAGTGGAGGTGGTACCCTCACTGTTTCATGAAGCCCTAGTGGGGAGAGATTTTCCACACTTTTGAAGTTTATGGGAAAACAGGATACGGCAGGATAGAGCTCCCCCTGCTGAGTAAACACTGGAACTCACACCAGACCCTTTTGATTACAAAATTGATAGAGAAATTGTTGGCGTGTCCAAGGAAGGAGAAGATCCTTTCCCCTTTTCTGTACTGTACTTTCTGGGGAGCAGGAGGAACTGAAATCCAGCCCTCAGCTGGAGGTCAATGAACAAGAAATAATCTCTGACTCGAATAGTGAGAGTGGACAGAATGTGGTGCCTGAATTAGAGGTCAGGAAAAATGATTTTTGTACGAAACAACTAAAAGACGCCACACTCAATAGAGCCAGAGAAAACATTAAAATGATAGACTGGGAACCTGTTGAACCTAATATAGGGGTGTCTTTTCCCTACATGGCACTTAAAAATAACTCGCTGTATCAGGTGGTAAAGCGAGGAGGAGGAGGTAGAGCAGCTAGTGGTTCCCAAACCCTATCGCTGGATGGTATTAGATTTAGCCCATGGCCATATAATGGGTGGACATCTGGGTATAGAGAAGACCAAGGAGAGAATAACCCAGAGATTCATTTGGTTATATGCAGATGTCAAAGAATATTGTGAGTCATGCCCAGAGTGTCAGTATTTTGCGCCATCGCCCCATTTTCGCAGTCCACTGGTACCGTTACCAATAATTGAAGTGCCTTTTGACAGAATTGGCATGGATCTGGTGGGACCAGTAGTAAAGTCTGCCCGGGGCCATCAGCACATACTGGTAATACTGGACTATGCCACCCGGTATCCTGAAGCCATTCCCTTATGTAATACCTCAGTTAAAACTATTGCTAAAGAGCTTATCCAGGTATTTAGTCATGTGGGTATTTCAAAAGAAATATTAACGGATCAGGGCACCCCATTTATGTCCCGAGTCACTAAAGAATTGTGTAAATTGTTCTAAATGTCCCATCTCCGTATCTCTGTCTACCACCCAGATTTAACAAAGCGCTCAAAAAGCATGTTAAAAAAGGTGATGGACAAAGATGGGAGAAATTGGGATTTCTTGCTGCCATAACTCATGTTTGCCATACAAGAGGTACCTCAGGCATCTACAGGTTACTTCCCTTTTGAACTACTGTATGGTAGACATCCCAGGGGATTTCTAGATGTTGCAAAAGAAACATCGGAGGGAGCGACCACGCCTTATAGAAGCTTTATTAAGCATATCTCACTAATGCAGGATAGAATCGCTGCTGTCATGCCGCTAGTATGGGAACATATGGAGCAAGCCCAGGAGGCGCAGAGAAGGGTTTATACTCGGGGTTCCAAGACCAGGGTCTTCAGCCCTGGTGGTAGAGTGCTGGTACTAGTCCCCACAGTTGAGAGTAAATTCCTTGGAAAGTGGCAAGGTCCCTTTGAAATTATGGAAAGAGTAGGGGAGGTAAAATACAAAGTTTACTAGCCAGGGAAAAGGAAACCAGAGCAAATTATATCACGTTACTCTCCTAAAACCTTGGAAGGAGAGAGAGACTTTACTGCCTAATGCCAACCCCCCAAAAGGACATATCCCCTGTGACTTCGGAAGTACATATAACTGAAACCTTGTCAGTGGCCTAACAGAAGGACGTTAAAGAATTTGTGAGTAAGAATAGAGACTTTTTCTCTCATCTGCCCGGACTGACCACAGCATGATATAATTACAGAAACAGGTGTCCGCGTAAATTTAAAGCCCTATAGAATACCCGAGGCTAGGCGGGAAGCAGTTGCAAATAAAATAAAGAACATGTTAGGGCTGGACATAATAGAGGAGTCCGACAGTGACTGGTCAAGTCCCATAGTGTTGGTCCCAAAACCAGATGGAACTATACGGTTTTGTAATGATTTCAGAAAGTTGAACAGCGTGTCCAAATTCGATGCCTACCTAATGCCTTGGGTCGATGAGCTTGTTGAAAGATTGGGTAGTGCCTGGTATATAACTACTTTAGATTTGACTAAAGGTTATTTGCAGATACCCCTAACAGAGTCTGCGAAAGAGAAAATTGTGTTTTCTGCCCCTGAAGGGTTCTTCTAGTATAAATGGATGCCTTTTGGCTTGCATGGTAGTCCTACCTCATTCCAGAGAATGAGGGATAAGACCTTAAGACCACATTGCCAATACGCAGCTGCCTATTTGGACGATGTAGTCATCCACAGCCCAGATTGGGAATCCCATTTGCCCTGGGTGCAAGCAGTATTAGATTCTCTTAGTAAAGCAGGACTCGCTGCCAACCCCAGAAAGTGTGCCATAGGCTTGGAGGAGGCCAAATACCTTGACTACATTAATGGTCGGGGGCTCATCAAATCTCAGATCAAGAAGATTGAGGCAGTTCAAAAGTGGCCCCAACCTATAAATAATAGGATACTACAGGCGTTTTATACCCAATTTTGCCACCATTGCAGCCCCTCTGACAGATCTCAAGAAGGGTAGAGGGTCGGTCATGATTAAGTGGAACCCTGAGGCATAGAAGGCGTTTCAAAGGTTGAAGCAAGCCCGTTGTACACAACCTATTCTCGTGACCCCAGATTTCATTAAGGAGTTTGTGGTGCAGACAGATGTCTCTGATGTGGGACTGGGCGCTGTACTGTCAGGGACCGGGAGGAGCACCCAGTGGTTTACCTTTGAAGAAAGCTCAACAGACATGAGAAACCTATGGCATTGTTTAGAAGGAATGTTTAGCCATCAAATAAGCCTTAGATGCCCTGAAATATTACCTGTTAGGGAGACCATTCAAAATAGTCACTGATCATGCCCCTCTTAAATGGATGTGTGATAGCAAGGAGAAAAAACAGTTGGGTGACAAAATAATGCAGATGCCCTTTCCCGTATCAGTTACCTGGTTGGCACAGTTGCTCAGCCGCAGGGGCTTGAGCAGAGGGGGGGGGGGGGTGATATGTGGCATTATGAAAGGCGAGTTGATCGATGGATGTTATGTTTCACCTTGCATGTGTTCACTTACAGGAAAATAAGGTGGAATCCGGTCTGGGTTTTACCAGCCACCTTAGAGTTGGTTCCGGACCAGATTTTCCAGTCCACTTGTGTCCACCAACAGGTGGTATAAAAGAAGCAGGTCTGGATCAGAGGATTGCTCTTGACCTAGACTCAGGAAGCCAAAACCTGAAAGAGCTGCTGAACTGGAGTTTGCTTTGTGACTGAAACAAAAGGTTTTCACTATCTTTGTTTTGTGGGTGACTGGGAAAAGCCCTTCACCTCTGAGTTAGGAAAACTGGATATGTTTAATTAGTGCCTGGATGGCAAGGATTTATTTTCTGTTTTGTTTATTTGATTTTACATGCAACCTTGTAAATTAAACCTGGCTACAAGTCAGATTTTAAGAAAACCTGCCATTTGGACTACCTTTTTCCAGGGAAGGTGATCCCCCACAATATATATATATATATATATATATATATATATATATGTGTTCATGAAACAGTGAAGGGCATATTGAAAAGCACAGTGCTCAGATATTGTGCATTATTTCAGTAATATTTTGATCTATTGCTGAGCGTGTTGCATGTTACTGCCTGCGTACCAGGCACCTGATGAGCCAGATGATGACTGTTGCCAGCCACTGCCATCCCAACTTTTTCAGAAGTGATCATTAGCAAGCAGTAGCAGAATTGTATCTGTTTCATTAATAAGGACACTCACTGATGATGTTACTGTAGCCTAAAAAATAAAACTCCTAAACTTTTTAAGCTTTTTATCTTCACTTTTAGAAATCACACAAATAGGAAAAATTTTCTGTTGTGGGAAAAGTGAACCTACATTCTGGTTCTTTATAAACATGTCACTGTGTGGGCAATGGAGGGGCAGGTTTTGTGTTTCAGCACTTCATCCTAATGTTTACACTGCTTCTTGTTATCTATGTTAATTGTAATTACTTGAACACAGAGCTCCTATTTTTTGTCTTTGTCTATGCTTTTTTTTGTGGTTAAAAATTTAAGCCTAAATTTGAGAAGATGAGTATTTTACTTTTGTACCGTTCAGAATTTGTTTTATAATTAACCAGAAGAGTTTTGTCTTGTGATGCATGAGACTGGATCTTTGCTATTCCTGCTAGCTGACCCCTTAAGTAGAAGTTTAATAAGGGATAATTTAACATGTGAATTGATAATCCTTTTGTTTGTGCAATAATACCTTTAACTATTTAAGCATTGGATTGGCGTAAAAGTTAATTAATCAATAGCACAAAATTAACTGTATCAATAAAATGAAGTTTAAGAATATATTATAAATATTGAATTTTACTTTCTGAAGAAAAACAATTGGTAGCCATTTATATTTAGCTAGACCATATGTGGGCACAGATTATAATAGTATTGATGCAGCACAGTACTGGGTATAAAATGATAGAAGTAAGCATAGGCTAGTAGAGTGTACAGTAGTGGCCAATATAAAAAGCTTCAAGAATGTGGGGTCAGGGGTTTGTAGTGTTGCTGTGTGTGGACAATGTATGGTATGGTATAGGGTATCTGGCTTAAAGTGGATGTAAACCCACCACCCACCCAGTATAAACTAATGGCACAGTATTAATGTGTGTATATACATGCAAGCCTCTTGCATCTATCCCTACCTTGCAAATGACCTTCCTGTAAGCACTAGCAGCTCTGTAAAACTCTGAAATCAACTCTGTGTTTGCTGGAGTTTGGTGGGTGGAGTTATGATGTCACAAGCCTCCCCACCCACCTCTATATTGAGACATTGAGGAGGGAGGAAGGGGGCGTGTAAAACTTTCTCTGCTGTGTGAAGGAGATAAGCAAATTGTTTGTCACTCACAGAGCAAAGGGCGGGACGACTGTGTATTTCCCTGTTAGTCAGACTTTCTCAGAGCTCATTACTCACATTTGAATTAACTCTTTGTGGCAAGACTGGACACAGATGATATGACATGCTATACTCTACCAGGCAGAATTATTAATTACATTTTTTTTTTCGGGTTTACATCCACTTTAAGCTTAGTACACACAACCCAGTGGGCTGAAAGAGAAAAAACTGAGGAGCTCGGGAGGAGCCGCTGTACTAACCAATGTTAGTACAGTGATCTCCCCAATGTTAGTACAGTGATCTCCCCACTGAGCAATTGTATTCTGACAGGGGTGCTACCACCCCCCCTCCAGAAAACACCAATTAGCGCTCGCAGCCATTGGCTGAGAACGCTGACTAGATGCTGATCAGCAGATGTTTTTCTGGCATGTCGTTTTGACAGTAGCTGGACATTTGGCCAGCTTCTGTCGGACAGGCTGCTGTGCACACGGGCCAAATGTCGACTGGTTTCTGTTGAACCAGCCAATACCAGCCGATATTCAGCCCATGTATACCAGGTTTTAGTTTAGCAATGACCACGAATACCAGATTCATTACAATACTAGACCACAAATGTAGAAATGTGTGGCATTGTAATTGTTTATTTTTTTTTTTTTTACTTTTTTACCCTCTAAAATCTGTGCATATAGAATGTGATGACCATAATTATTAGAATACAGTATGAGTGATTTATTAAAATCGGAGCAGCCAGAATTGTGCGAATGTACAACCAGTTGGAGCAACTGTGCTGATAGAATCTGATTGGTTTCTGTGCACAGCTGCTCCAGATTCTGTCTGCTCCAGTTTTGATCATTTCCCCCCAGTGTATTCCATTAGAAATAAATGTACCCTTTATAACTGTAACCTTTATACAAGATTTCTAAATTGTTAATGTAATGTAATTAATTTATGCAATGCTCTAACATGTTCTTAAGGACATGGCATTGCACTCCAGTGCTGTAAAAAAAGGCATGCTACCATTTTAACGTGCAAACAGTAAACGGCATCCTTAAAAGGATACGTTTTGTGCTTTTGTTTTCAGCAGACTTCTGTGAATCAGTGTTTGAAGTAACCAGAATCATCTGATCATCACATGCTTCAAATGTTGTCATCAGCTTGTTTATGAGCAGCTAGTGGCTTCATCAGACACCCCCAAATTATGAGATTTGGATTTGAAAGGGTTGAGTAGTATTTCTTCAGCGTGGTAGATACTTATGTGATTGGGCTGTACATGTCTGTGTTGAAAGATTAAAGACCTACAGACTGAACTTGCCCAAGCCAACCATACAAAATCAAGGACCCAGATTCTTTGCCTATTTTTATTTTGCCAAAAGTCTACAAAAGATAAAAGGCTGACTTGTGCAAGCATAGTGGAATCCGCTGCAAAGTTTTTGGTCTAGATTTTTCTTCTGTCTAAGTTCTAATTCAATAACTTTCTTAGTGACTGTATGAGCACAGCAGCATCAGTTTCTATGAAGACCACAAAATCTACATTGCTAAATCCAAGGGTTCTGACTATAAGAGCAACCAAGTACAAGAGGATTGGTCTGCTTTACTTGACTCAACAGCAGGTAGCCAGATCTTTTTATCTCAGCCATTTAACAGCAGCTTTTGAAAAGGAGGATTAACCAAAATATGTAAAGTAGGATGAAACTTCACCTTTAAATACTTAGTTTTAAAGTGTCACTAAACCCACATCATAAAAACTATCAATACTCAGTCAGTCACTGTGAAATTCATTGTATGTATTCCGCAAATAACCTGGTAGATCCTGCTGCTCTGTATCCCCCCCCCTTCTGTTCATGTCCTCAATTAAGCTAGAGATTTTGCAGAGCAGTGTTGGCAGCTCTGCACATGCTCAGTTTTCAGTGAGTTTCTATGCTGAGCATTTCCTCCCTATCACATCTGAGCAGCCCATGTGATTATAGAGTCACACATGTGGTCGTATACACAATGATAAATGACAGCCCACTCCCTCCCTCCTCCTCCATGCCCACTAACTAGATAAACACAATTGGGATGGGAAATTACTTGTAGATTAATGGTGGCTTTGCCTCCCTCTTATCGTAAGACACAGGCTGGAGGGGCCTGTGACTGGGAGAAATCTGCCCGCACCATTTTTATGCCAAAAAAATAATGATTTTATTTCAAATATATATTTGTATGACAATTTAAAACAGTTTATTCATATTATTTATTTATTTTTACTTTGTATTCCAAAGGCTGTTTTTTTATTTTGAACATGTAACCAGCAGCAGAGGACTAGAAGCCCCTCCTGCTTATGTTTCCCTGCAGACAGGCTGGGAAGATCTAGGTCATGTGACAGCTGTATATCGATTAGGAAACAGGTACTTAGATGTTTTGTTTTTTTTTTATTAAAATATTTACACTACCATCATCCACATACAGAAATAGAAGGGAGGATGTAAATTAAACAGTGTGTGTTTAGTATCACTTTAAAGAAAACTGTGTGTAAAAGGGATTGCATTCTTTTTTAAAATACAATTTTCCCCTAACTTTGTACAAGTTTTCTCTCCCTGTGCTCTTTAAATGAGCTATCTGTTGAGTGTGCAACAGTTGAACACACATTTTACTTTGTGACTATAGCCGAATGTGCCAGTGCATTGCATCATCAGTTCAGTCTTGTCAAAACGGATGAAGTATTCATCCGTTTTTCATCAGCTGCTCATCAGCTGCTCATCAGCTGCTCATCCGTTTCTCATAGTTTTTTTTTTTTTACATCCACTTCCAATGCAAAAACGAATGGAAAACGGACCGTTTGTCAGTTTGCATCCATTTTTCGTCTGATAACGTAAGAAAAATAGAGCTTTGATCCGTTTAAAAAAATGGATGTTGACAGGGATGTGGATGTAAATGGATGATCATCTATTTACATCCGTTTTTCCATAGAGATGCATTGATGTTCGTTTTTCATCCGTCAATGGATGGATAAAAAAAACACACAAACGGTCTGCAAGTGTGAGAGGGGCCTAAGATATTTATTTTGTGATCCATTTAAATAACATTGCTGCATGGAGTAACACTGATGGAAACCTCATATTAGCAAAACAAGAAAAACCAGACCGATCGCTTGAAAAAATAGATATATAATTTGGTAAAGTATGAGGCTAGCCTAAATCTGTTGCCCTTACTGAGTAGATCACAATTTAAAAGTGCAGGCCTTTACAAAGAAGTTGCACATTACATTGGAAATTTTCTCATAGAGGACAACCTAACAAAGGCCGTGTATCCCTCTGAGAAAACGACATTTTTACTTAAGAATCTTTATTAAAAATGATTCAAGGTATATGTATGATCTGCCTTGTATACCGATTTTAATAGGGTTTTCTATTTTTTTTCTCTTTAACTTCAGAAAGCACAGTCTGCATTTATATGTGGAATAAAATGACAGTCTGCTTTTATCTCAATTGTAAGCTAATCATGAATGTTCCTTTAAGAAAAATTCTACAGCTTTATGATAATTTCCTTCTGCAGATTCAATGAGAGGACCACTTCAAGACTGCCTCTCTAACTGTCAAAGCAATGTTCGCTTTTGCTCCACTGGAAACAAGACAAAGCAACATGAAAGGCTGTGGCAGGCTGTAAGCAGGTTTTTCTAGCAACTTGCAAACTTGCAATGCAAATGTAGATATTTGCTATGCAAAGTGTGGTTGCATTAGTGTAAAAAGCTCTTAGAAAAAATGGCAATAATTGCTTATCACATTTCCCTAAACTAATTCATGCCTTGGCTTGGCAGTCTTTTGGTTTTGACAACTAAAAGAAGATTGGAGAACAGGCAGGACATGAAGAGTGAGACAGATAAGCCTGAACTAAAATTGTTTTGCTGAATGTTATTAAAGTCTTTTCATATGGTGCACCTTGCTGTGTTCTGTGTTTGCTCCAAATACTAATGCTGTACACAAACATTATATTGCCTTCTGGCCTTCTGCATGGTATGTCAATGAGGGGAAACTCAGAGGGGTTAATTTACTAAAGGCAAATAGGCGATGCACTTTGCAGAGTTCAGTTGCACTTTGGAAGGGAATTTTCTCCAGAGCTTAGTAAATGAGGGGAAGCTCTGCTGTCTTCCATCATCCAACCATGTGCAAGCAAAAATGCTGTTTTTTTTTTTTATTTTCCTTGCATGTGATTGAGTATTTTTTGGAAAGTGAAGCTTCAACTCATTTACTAAGCTCTAGAGCAAACTCCCTCTTGCAGAGTACACCTGAGCTTGCAAAGTGCACAGTCAGTTTATCTTTAGTAAATCTACCCCAGTGTGTCCCCCTTTGTCATTAGGGACCGTTTGAGTTTCCTCTCATTTGAAATTGTTCAGAGTAGCTAGTAGTCTGCCTGAGGCCTGCCCCAAACACATAGAACAGTAAGGGCCCTTTCAGACGAGCTTTCCGTGTAAATAGTCAGTTTTTGCTCAGCGGACAGGATCAGATCGGAGAGTGGCAGATGTCAGCGGACATGTCTCCATTGACATCCAGCGCTCCATAGGGCTGCATGAAATATGGACAGGAGGACCTGAACGGAAAGCCCATGTGAAAGAGCCCTAAGAAATATTTTTTATTATCATTTTTTTTATTTAAAAAGTGCAATGAGCAAGTACAAAATCACATTCAGTGGCACTAGGTAGAACAGGAGCCGCAAGTCTACAGAGATATTAACATGCATCCCCCTTAAAAGGTTCCAGAAAATATAGACATAGTATGCACATCATGATAGTTGGTCCACCATTCTGCAAGCAGTACATACAACATCCAAAGGGCTTTAAAACTTAGGACTGCCTGTTATGTCCTAAAGGGGTACAGCACAGTTAACCAACTCAACTACTCAGCTCAATGCAGTGTTTTTCAGTTGCTACAATTGTATAGACCTTTTTCAAGAAATACCCTAACCACTACCCTTCAATTGGAGGGGTAAAGGACAAGGACTTAAATGGACAAATAAAAGGGGGTAGAAAGGGGGGGGGGGCGGACGTTAGGGAAGGCAAGTGATGGGGAATGTTAGGGGAGGATGGGAAGGGCGATGGCCATTCAGCTCCTTCTGCTTCCAGCCTTACTTCCCCAATGGGATGGTAATAAGCAAAGGTGAGGATTTAAGAAAAATGCTTAAGGCCCCTTTCACACTGGGGCTGGCGGGCGGTAGCGGTAAATCCCCGCTAGTCTCAGCGGGGATTTAGCGCTGTTATAGAGGCGCTACGGCGCCGCTATGCAGGCGGGTGCGGGGCACTTTTAACCCCCCCACAACGGGTTAAACAGGGGTTAAAAGTGCCGGCGCTCGGCGCTCCCGGAGCGGTGTACAGCCGCTACGGGAGCGCTGCCCATTCAATTTAATGGCAGGAGCGGTGGAGGAGCGGTGAATACACCGCTCCCCACATTCCTAAAAAATCATGCTTGCATGATTCTCTTAAGCGCTGCGCTAGCGCAACGCCTCAGTCTGAAAGCATCCATAGAGATGCATACAAATAATATTTAGAGCGTTATTGCAGCGGTAATTTTAGCGCTTTACGCCCCAGTGTGAAAGGGGCCTAAATGTTATGTAACTAAGGAGGAAGTGGCATTGTCTATCATGACATCAGAATACTGAGAAGTGTGCACACTGTCGTTTTATTATTTTTAGGTATGCTTTGTGAATGGGAATACATAACAAATATATAGTGGGGTTTTTTTTCAAATTTGACTGCAAAAGTGGAAATATACTTTAAGAATGTTTGCTAGAATGAAACTAAATATATAATTGAATGAGAGGTACTTCATGAGTTTTAATCAGTCTGCTGACGGTACATCTGTAGCTCCAGTACCTGAAGTGAACACGTGTTGTCTGTTATGTGGGTACATGTTTAGAAGAAACGCTATTAATGACCACATCACATCAATATATACACTATATTAGGACATATCGTACACCTCCGTTTCTATAACATACTGGCCTATGCACCGTAATTGTAATTGGTGTGGAAGGGATGGAGCAGATCTCAACTATATCTTATGGAGGTGTCTGCATCTTTTCCACTTCTGGCACAAATTAGCATAAATCGTTTTTCCTTACGGTGTAAATAAACCTTCCACTTTGGATTAATACAATATAGATGCTTTTAGCACAGCATTCTTTTGTGCCCTTAAATTATTTTCTAGGATTTTGGTCTCCCCAGCCGATCCCCCATTATAAAAGAATGGTTTTGAGAAATTTGCTGTATCCTCTTGTTGCAAAAGGTGACATTCAATTTTAGGATTCAAATTTTAAAACATCTCATTGGATCAACAGGACTGACAATGTCTTAAGGCAGTACCCCTCTCCCTCAACTATTCCAGTATGCTTTGCTTTGTTTGTGGCACATATGTTTAGCGGATGCCTATATTAGGTGATACTGATGGGTGTGGAAAATAAAGACCCAGCTCACAACTTATTGATATTCGCTATCTTTAGTTTATTGCCATATATTATGTGAGGTTTGTTATTTGGCATCTATAATTTGACATACAATACAATGTGATGTAATTTGTTCTATAACCTTATTGAGGCTGTTTTTACACTATATACTTGATTTCAGGACAGATGTATATATGAATGTTCCAGGTCACATTTGCTTGACTTAAGGCATTGTTCCAAACACAAATACATTTTTATATATTTCAAATTCTCTATGCACCTTTGGAAAAAAAAAAATATACTCACCCTAAGTGCCCTGTTGCTATGTGTTCCCTGTAATCTTCCACTTCCTGATCCACGGCACTCCGCATCACTTCCTGCCTCGTCTGGGCTCATGGTAGGTGTGAGTCATCATTTCCCATGAGTCAGTGGGCATCCCTGAGCTGTAAAATCGTGTTATTTCCAGACAGGAAATGACGCAATTTTGTGGGGGAGAGACATGTTATCTATGTTGCCATAACAGCAAGACAGGACCTTTCTCCGTCGTTGCCCATTGTTATGGATACGAGACATTCACTCGAGATTGAGAGGTGCATGCTGGTTACCCAGCATGCACCTTATCCAGGAAGAGACTCAAGGAGGGTGTGAGTGGGCTTCACATGCCCACAGCTAAGATGGGAACTCCTAGTAAAGAAAAAATCAGCAATGTAAGTACAAAATAAATAAGAAGACTACCCGGATTTAAAGCTATCAATTACTTTATTTGGGTAATAAATGCTAACTACGTGGATGCCAGCAAAAAAAAAAAAAAAAATTTATGTGGGCGGAACTCCGCTTTAAGCCTCGTACACACGCTTGGATTTTCGGTTGACAGAACATCTGTTTTTTTTTTGTTGGATGCTTGTCTCATGTCGAAAGTGAAGAGCATACTAACAATACGAAAATTCTCGTACGACCAAATTCAACGCCAGAAATGAGGTAATGTGTTGAATAGCTTTGTATGTTTTTTTTGTTTCTGAGTATGCGTAGTCCTTGCATGTACGATTTTTTTCGGACAAAAACCGTACTAATAGAATGAAAATCGGACGTTGTGTTGTCATCCGACAAAAATTTTATAATCTGCAGATCCAGCTTTTGTTGTCCAAAAAAAAAAATCTGCTGTCGAAAGCACCATTCTAATGGTCCGAAAATCGGAAGATCGATTTATTGTACGAAAATTCCCATCCAAAATTTGCAGCGTGTGTATGGGGCTTTATTTCATTCAATACAATGTGCAGTCTGTCCGTTAAATTCTGTACTTGTGTTTGTTGCATTTTTTTTTTACTCTGGTTCGTTTTTCTTTCTGTTTTGTTTTGGAAAAAAAAATTGAAAACCCTAGTAAAAAAATATCTGATTAAAAAAAAAATATGCTACATATATGTCTTATATAGTTGAATTGGTCAATACAAGTCAAGCTAAATAGGTATGTGAAAATTGGGTTTTGAGTTGTGTAAATGCTGTTCACATGCTAAGGAAAGTCAGTATTGCAGATACAAGTACATAGCTGTTATGGATAAAGCTGAAACACATATTGTAGTGTTGACCAAGATTAGCTAAAAAGTCCCAAACATTTTATATATTTTCTGAAAGCAGAGACCCTAGAGAATAAAATGGTGGTATATGCAACTTTTCATCACATGATATCTTCAGTAAAATAATGCGGCATTGCAGCGGACATGTCGGACATTTTTTACACTTTTTTGGGACCATTGACATTTATACAGCGATCAGAAATTTAAATAGCCACTGATTACTGTATAAATGTCACTGGCAGGGAAGGGGTTAACCTGCAGTTAAATTTAGGGCATACAAACACATTACCCGAATTCTGCTAAAAGAGGAGGTTGCATCAAGTATATAGATACCAAACATGTTAAGCCTAACAATTACACACGCCCATGAAACAGCGACTAACTTTGGTACCCAAAGTTGTTCATAGACAACACTTTAAAAGATAAGTTCACCGTTTTACAAAAAATAATACATGCACTTTTTTTGCAAGTAAAAAAAAATGTGCATTTATTATTTTTTATTAATGGAGCCAATAAAGCATTGCACCAGCGATCAGAACTTGCAGACCAATCAGTGTATCTGCTTGCTCATACCTTGTATGGGCAAGCCAATATGCTCTGACAGGAAGAATCAATGAACTACAAGCTGACAGCCGCTAAGGCTGTCAGGACTTTGTTTTCGATTCACCGAGCACTGTGAATGAGTGAGGCAAACGGAGCCCCATGTGGCTGTTTTTTTTTTAACATTTTGACAACTAGCGGGGGGGGGGGGATCCAGGTTAGCTGTCTGAGAGCGGGGAACGGGGAGGAGTGGGGGCTGGTCCTTTCATAACATGTTACACTCTGAATATGGGTATAACCTGTTATGAAAGGTGAACTTGTCGTTCAACCTTTACAGTTCATCAGGTTGTTGACCATGAGTGACAACAGTGCCCCATGCAAGGCTAATGTGTAAGGTAACGTCTACAGGCTGTAAATGGATAGAAAACTGGCTAAAATACCGAATTCAGCGCGTAGTGGTTAATGATTCTTACTCTGAATGGTCTAAGGTTATCAGTGGTGTACCCCAAGGTTCAGTGTTAGGATCCTTATGTTTTAATATATTTATAAATTATATAGGGTCTGGGATTAGCTATGCAGTGGGATAATGTCCTTACAGGATGTCTCCAACTTACAAGCCAACCTCAGTGCACTGTTTAATTGGACAACTATGTGGCAAATGAGGTTTAACCGCTTGCCTACCGCCCACCGTCATATGACGGCGGAGCGGTAAGCCTCTTGTTCTGGGACGACATCATATGACCAGGACACACCGTGTCACAGATGGGGGTGAACAGCCATTGGCCATGGCTGTTTACCATGTGATCGGCCGTGATGAAGTCACAAACGACACTTTCCCCCATTTGCACAGTGCAAGCACGCGATCGGGAGCGTGCTGCGTGTGCGCGTTGGTGGCGGCGTGTTCCCAGGGAACACGGCCTGTCACCGACACTGGTATCAGCCACCGGCCAGCGGCTATTACCTTGTGATCGGCTGTGATCTTCTCACAGCCGATCACATGCAATTTAAACAGAGCGGTAACTCACTGTTACCAGCTCTTCTCTCCTCACACAGTTTCCAGTGTGAAGAGAGAAGAGCTGGGATCAGTGAGTTACTGATCTGTACAGTACAAACACACACTGTCACATTCCCCCTGCCCCCCCCCAATGCACCTGTCACCCCAACAGTCACCCCATCTGCCCCCATAAAGTGCACCTGTCATCAGACTGTCAATCATAAAGTGCACCTGTCACCCATCACCCGTCAGTGATCGTGGCCTGTCACCCATCAGCGACCGGGGCCTGCCACCCACCAGTCACGTGGTATGTCACCCATCAGCGACCGTGGCCTGTCACCCTCCACTGACCGTGGCGTGTCACCCGTCAGTGAGCATGGCGTGTCACCCGTGACTGTGGCGTGTCACCCATCAGTGACCGTGGCATGTCACCCGTCAGTGACCGTGGCGTGTCAGTCGTCAGTGATCGTGGCGTGTCACCCGTCACCTGTCAGTGACCGTGGCGTGTCACCTGTCATCCATCAGTGACCGTGGCTTCTCACCCAGCCAGTGACCGTGTTACCCGTCAGTGACCTGGTGTGTCACTTGTCACCCGACAGTGACCATGGCGTGTCACCCGACAGTGACCGTGGCGTGTCACCTGTCACTGACCGTGGCGTGTCACCCGTCACTGACCGCGGCATGTCACCCATCAGTTAACATGGTGTGTCAACCGCCACACATCAGTGACCGTGGCCTGTCACCCATAACTGACCGTGGTCTGTCACCTGTCACCCATCACTGACCATGGCTTGTCACCTATCAGTGACCACCGCCAGTCACCCGTGGCCTGTCACACGTCACCCATTAGTGACTACCGCCAGACACCCATCACCCATGAGTGACCACCGCCAGACACGCGGCACCCATCAGTGACCACCGCCAGTCACCCATCAGTGACCACCGCCAGTCACCCATCTGTGACCACCGCCAGTCACCTGTCACGCATCTGTGACCACCGTCAGTCACCTGTCATGCATCTGTGACCACCGCCAGACACCGGTCACCCATCAGTGACCACCACCAGACACCCGTCACCCATCAGTGACCACCGCCAGTCACCTGTCACGCATCTGTGATCACTGCCAGACACCCGTCACCCATCAGTGACCACTGCCAGACACCCGTCACCCATCAGTGACCACTGCCAGACACCCGTCACCCATCAGTGACCACTGCCAGACACCCGTCACCCATCAGTGACCACTGCCAGACACCCGTCACCCATCAGTGACCACCGCCAGACACACGGCACCCATCAGTGACCACCGCCAGTCACCCATCAGTGACAACCACCAGTCACCCATCAGTGACCACCACCAGTCACCCATCAGTGACCACCGCCAGTCACCCATCACCTATCAGTGACCACCGCCAGTCACCCATCAGTAACCTCCACCAGTCACCCGTCACCCATCAGTGACCACCACCAGACACCCATCAGTGACCACTACCAGACACCCGGCACCCATCAGTGACCACCACCAGTCACCCATCAGTGACCACCACCAGACACCCGTCACCCATCAGTGACCACCGCCAGACACCCGTCACCCATCAGTGACCACCGCCAGACACCCACCACCCATCAGTGACCATCGCCAATCACCCATCAGTGACCATCGCCAATCACCCATCAGTGACCATCGCCAATCACCTGTCAGTGACCGTCACACCCATGAGTAAACATCACCTGTAAAAGTCTCACACATTTGGCATCGCCATACTCAGGAGGAGTAGCAGAATGTATTTTGGGGTGTCATTTTTGCTATGTACATGCTATGTGTTGGAAATATCATAAATGGACAACTTTGTGTAAAAATAAAAGCGTTTTCATTTTTTTCCTACAGTTTCCAAAAACCACTGGAAAAAAATGACATGTTCAAAAGACTCATTATGCATCATAGATTATACGTTGGGGTGTTTTATTTCCAAAATGGGGTCATTTTGTGGGCAATTCCATTGTCCTGGTGCTCCAGGACCTTCAAAAGTGTAATAGGGGGTTGAGAAATGAGATGTGTAATTTATGCTTGTAGAACACCTGAAGGTGCTAGTTCAATGTTGGGCCTCTGTATGTGGTCAGGCTGTGTAAAACTCTCACACATGTGGTATCGCCATACTCAGGAGGAATAGCAGAATGTATTTTGGGGTTTCATTTTTGCTATGTACATGCTATGTGTTGGAAATATCTTATAAATGGACAACTTTGTGTAAATAAAATACTTTTTCATTTTTTTTCCCACATTTTCCAAAAACTACTGGAAAAAAATGAACCATTCAAAAAACTCATTATGCCTCATAGATTATTCATTGGGGTGTTTGCTTTCCAGAATGGGGTCATTTTGTGGGCAATTCCATTGTCCTGGTGCTCCAGGGCTTTCAAAATGTGATAGGTCTTCATGACATTAGATGTGTAATTTATGTCCCTAGAATACCTGACGGTGCTCCCTGCATGTTGAGCCTCTGTATGTGGCCAGGCTGTGAAAAAGTCTCAGACATGTGGTATCGCCATACTCAGGAGGAGTAGTAGAATGTGTTTTGGGGTGTAATTTGTGGTATGCATATGCTGTGTGTGAGAAATAACCCATTACAATGACAATTTTGTGAAAAAAAAATAAGAAAAAAAAATCTTCATTTTGCAAAGAATTGTGGGAAAAAATTACAACTTCAAAAAATTCACAATGCCTCTTACTAAATACCTTGGAAAGTCTACTTTCCAAAAAGGGGCCATTTGGGGGGTATTTTACTTTCCTGGCTTGTTAGAGTCTCAAGAAATTAGATAGGCCTTCAGTACATCAGGTGTGATCAATTTTCAATGATTGGCACCATAGTTTGAAGACTCTATAACTTTCACAAGGACCAAATAATATACACCGATTTGGGTTATTTTTACCAAAGATATGTAGTAGTATAAATTTTGGCCAACATTTATGAAGAAAAATCACTAATTTGCTAAATTTTTTGACAGAAACAAAGAAAAAAGCATTTTTTCACAAAATTTTCAGTCATTTTTTATTTATAGCACAAAAAATAAAAAACCCACTAGTGATACCACCAAAAGAAAGCTCTATTTGTGTGAAAAAAAGGACGCAAATTTCATATGGGTACAGTATTGCATGACTGAGTAATTGTCATTCAAAGTGTGATAGCGCTGAAAGCTTAAAAATGGCCTGGACAGGAAGGGGGTTTTCCTGCCCAGTATTGATGTGGTTAATGTTGATAAATGTAAAGTTATGCACTTGGGGGCTAAGAATATGCATGCATCATACATACTTGGGGGAGTACGACTGGGGGAATCCATAATGGAGAAGGATCTGGGGGTTTTGGTAAATTATAAGCTTAATAATGGCATGTAATGCCAAGCTGCGGTTTCCAAAGCAAGCAAAGTCCTTTCTTGTATTAAGAGAGGTATGGACTCCAGAGATAGAGATATCATTTTGCCCCTGTACAAATCATTAGTAAGACCTCATCTGGAATATGCAGTTCAGTTTTGGGCACCAGTTCACAAAAAGGATATTGGGGAACTGGAGAAAGTGCAGAGAAGGGCAACCAAACTGATAAGCGGCATGGAGGAGCACAGTTATGATGAACTGAATTTATTTTCTCTTGAAAAGAGGAGATTAAGGAGGGATATGATCAACATGTATAAATACATAAGTTGTTCATATAGTGAAATCGGTGTTGAGTTATTCGCTTTAAGGTTATCACAGAGGACAAGGGGGCACTCTTTATGTCTGGAGGCAAAGAGATTTCATCTCCAAATATGGAAAGGCTTCTTCACAGTAAGAGCTGTGAAAATTTTAAAATAGACTCCCTCAAGGAATGGTTCTGGTCAGCTCAGTAGCTTGCTTTAAAAAAAAACCTGGATTCTTTCCTAAATGTACATAATATAACTGGATACTAATATTTATATGTGAAGTTGATCCAGGGAAAATCCGATTGCCTCTCGAGGGATCAGGCAAGAATCTTTTCCCCTGCTGGAACAAATTGGATCATGCTGTTCTGGGTTTTTTTTGCCTTCCCCTGGATCAACTGTGGGTATAGGATTGTGTATATGGGATTGGATTGGGATTGTGGGGTTGGTGGGGTTGATGTACTAAAACTGGAGAGTGCAAAATCTGGTGCAGCTCTGCATAGAAACCAATCAGCTTCAGGTGTTTTTGTCAAAGCTTAATTGAACAAGCTCAAGTTAGAAGCTGATTGGCTACCATGCATAGCTGCACCAGATTTTGCACTCTCCAGTTTTAGTAAATCAACCCCAGTGTGTAAATACACCTACTGCTGCCAATGTAAGCCTTACACGTGTGGCAGCAAAAGGGTTAAGGTTAGGTCAACAAAACTGGTCCCTGCAAGGATAAGTCACCAGTGTGGATTTTATATTTCTTGGGGAACTTTAGCCACAAGATTTCCATTTTCTATTTTGTAGCTATTCTTGTTAACTTTGGAGCTTAGAAGGTCTCCACTCCTCCTGTTGTATTATCCATAATATAAAAGAAAAGATCTTGCAGCTAGAATGAGATACATTTGTAATATTGCGCGGACTTGGGAATTCAGTAACAGGGACCTCAATGCCTGCCCTGAGAGTTGCAGGAGACCATAGGAAGATTTAATATCTGAGTAAATAACAAAACCCTTTAAGCTGTTTTAAAATCCATCTTAAAGCAAAAGCAATTGTTCCCTCAATCTAACCACCAAGCCTGCTCCCATCCACAATTTTAAAAAAGAAAACACCACTCGAATAGCATTAGGTGATCCATCTCTGCAGTTCAGGCCTGTTGCAGACTGACTTTGTTGGTGCTCTTTGTGATGCCATCACACTGCGGCAGGAGTCATCAGAACTAAATGGGGACCCTGCAAATGGACTCCTCTTTCAGCCAATGTTAAGCATCCACGTCTTCAAGGAAGAACATGGTCTTGGAGGACTTGGAATCCAATGTGTCACATGACTTCAGATTCAGGTGCTGACATCTTCTGCCTGGTTCCTTCCAGGTGTCGGTCTTCGTCCATACTTAGCCGGTATGGGATGATGCCACTTCTGTGAATGTGCAAGAGTGCAGTAATCCCAGCATGCAAGCAATGTGCCAGAATGTACATTGAGCTGCACATACACAGCTCAGTGTACATTCTACAGAAGACTGTGAACAGGCAGGTAGGCTTTTTCATTGCATGTTTCTTCTGCAATAAAGAGCCTGCTTTTTCACAGTTTCTTTTAGATTTTAGTTCTGCTTCAATCTTATTTCTTTGGTTGTTGAAAAGATATTGCTTTTTCGTGGTCCTTGTGTATGTCTTTTAATACTATCATTTTTGCATTGGTTTTATCCAGTTAAAATATTATAGTTTATGAAGAATGCACACACTAAAGTAAATTGTTTATGATCATGCATATTGTTTTTTTTTATCCATTTTTACAAATGCTTTTGCAAAATGGTATCTATCACATACACAGCATTATCCAGATCTAGTTTGAAATGTACTTCCTCTTAGAAATAAATATGGTTTAGTAGCGTAGCAAATCTTATTTCTGCCAATGGCTTAATTTCATAGAACATATTTCTCAATGTTATCTTAAGGCGGTATTAAACCTAAAACTAGAAATGTAATATATTGCAGCTTATAAATCCTGACATGGTGGCTGCATTCATTTTCTTTTTTTAGGCTTATTTCACCTTTTCACCTGGTGATCTGCTCAGTAATACACTTCCTGCCTTAGGGTGCCTATACATTGGATTAGGGAGTAACAGACACCTATAGGCAGCAGCAATGTTAATCTGGAGGAAGTGTAGTGGTATATGTACAAGCAGATTTAGATTCACTAACAAATTAAAGCCAAACTCCAGCTAACACGTTATAAGCAGTTACAGCAACAGTTTTCTTCCTTTAGAATAATGTTTGTGTATATGCAGTGTATGTGTGTGTGTGTGTATATATATATATATATATATATGTACAGTATCTCACAAAAGTGAGTACATCCCTCACATTTTTGTAAATATTTTATTCTATCTTTTCATGTGACAACACTGAAGAACAATGTAAAGTAGTGAGTGTACAGCTTGTATAACAGTGTAAATTTGCTGTACCCTCAAAATAACTCAACACACAGCCATTAATGTCTAAACCGCTGGCAACAAAAGTGAGTCCATGTTGATTGAGAGAGTGAAGTTCTGCTTTAAAGTGGAAGTTCAGCCTAAAATGAACAATCTCTAGAATAGATCTACTCGCAGCCACATTCTAAGACTAACCTATCTAGCCCTGTAAAGCAAAAATCGCTGTACAGTACATACCTTTTCTGAAGCCGATCCGGTCCGGTCTCCAACGGCAGATGCTGTGTGCAGGAGACAACCAACAATAGCAAGGAAATGCCTGGGAAGTGATGTCACCCATAAAGTTACTATGGGGCTTCTGTTGTCTGCTGCCTCCTTTGCACATGCCTACACAGAGAAGCCGCTGCTGACAGCTCAGCGTGGGGCCGGACTTGGAGCGGCTTCAAAAAAGGTATGTATAGCGATTTCTTTTTTACAGGGTTAGATAGGTTAGTCTTAGAGTGTGGCTGCAAGTAGATTTAGAGTTGGTTTTAAGCTGAACTTCTACTTTAAGTCCTACCCCCATTATTTTAAACTTCTATAGCCAACTTTTGTAGTGGCATCAGACTGCTGAATTGCAAGGGACAAGGCTCAGGCTCTGTTCACACTGGTGCGATGTGGAAACCCTCTGAATCTAGTGCGGGTTCCCGCATGGCACCTGAATCGCACAGTGGTTGACACTGAGATCTGCGAATGACACCCCCAAATTTGATCGCAGTGCTAACTGTGAAATGCTGCAGGAATCGGATCGCATAAGTGTGAACACCCATGCGATCCGATTCCAGTGCGGACCAAAAAAGGGTCCCACACCATTTTGATGCGATGCAATTTCAGCCATACAATTTGCATGGCTGAAATTGCACAGACTTTGCATGCGATCTGCACAGCAATGTGGTGTGAATCACATGCGATGTTCGTCATCACACTACTGTGAACCGGCACTCAGTACTTACAGGGCAGAAGGTCCTCTAGGGTCCAATACTTCAGATAATGACACAATAATTGATTTGAAGGTTAATGAAGATACACACACCAATATTAATTGTTTTTGGGTCCCTAATGACTTCATTTTGAAGCATATATCTACCCAAAATCAAAACACTCATCTTTGGATTTGGTGGCTGCAGTTTCCCTTTTAATGTGTTTTTCCCTTTATTTTCACCTGGTAATCTTGCCATAATGCATATCCTGTCCTAAGGTGACAACACTCACTCAGTACTTTATCTATGGAACAATGTTGTCACCCTAGGCTGATCTTCCGATTTGACCTACAAACGTCCCCCTCTCCTCATCGTCATTACATGGGGAGGAGGGGTTGTGTATATCACAGAAGATAGTTGTTTGAGATTTCACTTTAGTATGCAGGAAGTTACAAGCAGGTCAACAGGTATTTTTCCATGTTTGCAGAAATTATGTAAAGCCTGAAAAAAGCACATGAATGATATCACCACATCTAAAGACCAGTTAGCTGCAATATACCATATCTGATTTTTGTTATTGGGTTTAGATATAATTTAAGTATTCTAGCTATAGCTCTATTCCTCCTGTCATGGCAGTTTTGCTTGCTACAAAGATTTCTATAAAACAGAATGTTTCTTCTTTCGATACATTGTGGTGGAGACCATCTGTCCAGGGCTAATGCTTTATAAGCACTATTGTATGTAGCACCATTTCTGTTGGAGTCCTGTTACTAATGTAAGAAGGGATAATTCTACATTCTATTTGCCCAAACAACTTATGTGGGTAAATGAACCGAAAAACCTTGGTTACCGTACCTTAAAAGGGTGTTTTTTGTCATGGCCTGTGCGGGTGGTAAGATAGAAAATTACTTTAGCCTACGTGTCTGATTGATGCGCTTTACAGTGATGATATCATAATCACACTAATACATTTAAAAGCTTGAAGGGATTTAACATTTATTGAACAAAGCTCATTGAGACAATCTAAAGGATGTCTTCTGGCTTCCTACCACGATAAAAAAGGACAATATTGTTCATGGCCTCAGTAAAATCAAATGCTTTTTTTTTATTTTATGCCATGTTGTAATTACATTTCAAAAGCTTTCTTACAAGTTAAAAGAACAAAAGGGCTGTTTTTTATGACTCATTAGGAATGCTAATATCACAACTGTCAACTCCATTTTTTTCCTTTCCTTCTTTTTATTTCTTTCTTTTATTTTGTGCTATTGCGGACCTATAAATTCATTTTGCCAGAATTAATAACAACATTTTTTCTTCTGTTTTCAAATGTATTGTATACACTGTATGTATTTTAGGAGGTAATATAGCTTATTGCTATTGCACTACTTACATATATAATATATAATTTTTTTAAATTAATATATTTATATATAAAGGTTTTTGGGATTTCACATAGAAGTGATCCGAGTGGCTACACAGCCGCTCAATCACTTCTACGGGGGAAACAGAAAGGGACCCCTCCCTCCCGCCACCGCCTTTACCGGGCTCCCCCGTGCAGTCGTAAAGCCTCTACCGCCTCCACTTGGTGTGTGTTACTGCTGTTTAAGGGGAGAAAATGGAAAATTGTATACTTACCTGATGGTAATTTTCCTTTCCTGATGCAAAAGCATGACCGCATATACGCATGGGCTGGCTTCGCCCCCACACCTAGTTCCAGGAACCGGTTACACTATAAAATCAAACACCTCCCACCAGGCAGCATTCTCATCACTTATCAATGTGAAGCCTTTAGGGAGGGACCTATATGCTGTCATGCTTTTGCATCAGGAAAGGAAAATTACCGTCAGGTAAGTATACAATTTTCCATTTTCCTGACACAAGCACAACAGCATATACACATGGGACTTAACAATCACCAAAAAGACCAGGGTGGGAAATGCTGAAGTGTTTAAATTGAGGATTAGCTTTATCCCATTGAATGCCTGACGGGCCTTGTAGTTAAAGCCGTTGGGACCACTTTAAAATGGTCCTACATGTGTTAGATGTAGACTATGTCGGGCCTTTAAGCACACCTACCTCTGGCTTGGTATGGACCATTAGAGACTTTAGATCTTCATAGTCTCTGCCCCATTTGCTGCCGCCTCTGGCCTGCAACTTGGCATTGCATCTTGGCAGCCGCAGAACCACCACAATCCCAATATCGTTACAATGATTTGTAGTGAGCTCTACTTCGTCTGCCTCTCCTGGCAGTTAACTCCATACCGACTCCTTTAGGGCTAAAGAGGGCCTGTCTCTGTTGAAGAATCAGGTTGCTTTTCCCCCTTTGGCAGTGGTGCTGGTGTTGAGGGCTGGGGAGTTGTGCAACCCCATATGCTCATATTGTGCACTCTTTTTTTTAAGATGTACTTACTTGCCCTCACCTTAGTGAACATGGCTGGTCTCTATGTGAGCTGATCGTTTCTGGCTCCCCCATGAGCTGAAAGACTAGAGGTATAATCTCTGGAAGTATTGCTAATTACAGCAGTAAACTACTACAAGTAACTTAATCGCATATCCACCTGCAGTGTATCCTACAACTCCTGGCATCTCCAGGCAGTCTCGCATCCAGTCACTACCCAGGCCAGACCCTGCTTAGCCTCCCAGATCGAATGCGTTCTGGTGCGATCAGGGTGATGCGGCCCTAGGCCCCTAAGTAGCGCCAGACCACATACTCCCCTGCAGCCCTTTGCAGAGTCAGATCACCATTCACCCCTATGGAGGATACCGTCTGCCCCCGGCACCGAGGTCCCAGAGCCTGCAGCCAGCTAATCGCAGCCAGTCGCAGCACCCAAGGAGTCTCCGACTACCAACAGCAAACAGACCCCCCTGAAATTGTAAGTGAGGTGTAAAGGCATTTCAGGCCAAAGTGACACGAAATGATACTAACAATCATAGGATCTATGCATAAAACTAACATGTAAGTAATAGCAGTCAGTACACACATCACAGTTATTAGTTCTGCTGCATCATTATAAATCACATGGAAAGCAGTAAGGGTTAACAGACCCTATACAATTGGCACTAGTAGGTTACCTACCTTAGATAATGTACTGTAAAGGGTATTATCACAACCAAGCATTAGATCATAAAACACATTGAGTTGAGCCTGCAGGGACAAGCCTTGCTCAGTTCATGGAAAAGGTTCAGCTCAGCACAGCAACACCTGTTATCAGCCTAATCATTAGCAGTCCTGCAGATGCAACCACAGCCTGAACTGACACAATGGACAAAACAGCAGTCTTCACTTTGCGATCTCTGCTTAGTGGTGCAGGTTAATCACATATACCTGCAGACTTCTAATCACTTAACTGTAGCTGCATACTATCGATTTTTTGCACCATGTGGTGCCTTACAAACTCCATGCCTTATTGCCAACTGAAAGTCCATCCATGGAGACATGATGAGGGAGCAATCCTTAGAGACCAGCTGCCTGCCACCCCCCCAATCCCTGGAACATGGGAGGGAGGCCTCCCCCATCTAGGAAGATTTACAACCTGTATCACGGGGGCAATGTCACAGGAGAGGCGTGAACCTGTGCAGTTTGGCCAGATGAATCCGGCAAGGTGAGGGAAAAAAAAAATTCTGCCTTTCGGCATCAGTATAACCAGCTGAGCAGTGAGGAAAAAGAGGAGAGTGCTGTCTGGTGGGAGGTGTTTGATTTTATAGTGTAACCAGTTCCTGGAACTGGGCATGGGGGTGGAGCCAGCCCATGCATATAAGCTGTCGTGCTTGTGTCAGGAAAGGTATATCCATACCTGCCTCCCCTCTGTGATGAAAAAAAAGCAGAAACCATGAGGCCTTTGTCACTTCCGGGTTTGGTTTGATGTCTACAAGACATTACAGGCTTGTAAAGCATACGGTCTAACCAATTTTAGTTTGATCACAGGGTAGAGGAGAAATCTGGGGTCCAATAGATTCCAGATATCTTCATAAAGAGAGCCTGTCATTCTTATTGTTTATCACAAGGGATGTAGTTTATTCCTTGTGATAGCAATAAAGTTGATACAAAAAATTAAAGGAACAGTGTAAAAAAGTTAAAAATAAATAAATAAAATAAACAAAAATTTACAGCACCTTTGTCCCTCCAAGCTCACGCACAAATGCAAACGCATACGTATCGTGAGGTATTGCCACAAACTTCCAAGTGAGAGCAATAATTGTAGCACCAGACCTCCTGCAACTCTAAACTGGTAACCTGTAAAGGATTTTAAATGTCTCCTATGGAGATTTTTAGGTACTGTAGTTTGTTCTTGTTCCACAGGCTTATAAAATTTCAAAGTGTGACAAATTAGGTATCTATTTACGCTGCGTAACATGATCTTTTTACCAAAAAAAATGGGTATTATTGTGTGTTTGTATGCACTAAAATTAATCAAAGTGTAGTGCAAATATACAACAACCAACATTTTATTCGCCAGCGTCTTTGTTTAAAAAAAAAAAACATGTTTCGGGGTTCCAAGTAATTTTCGAGCAAACAAAAAATGTTGTGAAGTTTCAGAATTGGCCTTGGGGTTTAAGCGGTTAAGAAAATCTGAAAATATGTTTGATATGCATTCCCATTCACACAACATACCTCAAATAAATATATATATGTATGTATATATATATATATATTACTGTTTGGATGTTTTTGGAGCAGTGTTCAAATCAAGTTTACAACTGATAATGAGATCTGCCAGCACAGTACAAACACAGTATTATAAATGTTAACTCCTCGGCCCTCTCATAAGCAGAGAAAGGAAAGCTAAGCTGACTTTTTCAGTCCTGGAGTTTTCAAAAAGAGCATTTAAAAAAGTAAGCCACCATATTGAAATATTTATTTTTTAATTATGTTATGTGAGTGGGAACATGTAAATATAAAAAAGATGCTCTCAAAACACCTAACATATTCCTATATCTCTGGACTTTCACAAGTTATAGAAAAGCTAATTCATTGAATATTTGGAATGACTGACTAGTATTATAATATAAGTTCCTGGCTACAGTAGTCTGACCAGCCTCCTTTCCTTTTTATGCTTTATTTTAGCAACGTTGAGATGAATGAATGGTTGTTTACTACTGTCAAAAACATTTCATCACTCCGCAATGCCCTATATTTTTACTAATGGAAAGGTCTGATGATCATACTTTTACATATGTTATTAATCAGAAACACAGCAGTTGGACCTTTATGGATAACACGTTGATGTCTTCCCAAAATCAAATCTGTATTTAAAATGTCATGCATGAAATCCAGACTATATAAATTATAAGTTGTGCGGGTAAATACCTGTTGCAAAGGTACAAATTGCCTATAGATTGTATTGGTTAGTGATTTAAGGACTCATGCCCAGTGACCTGCATTTTTCTGTATTGGATAAGTGCAGGTCACTGCAAGGGCATTTAGCATTCCATGCAGCGCACTGGGCAGCATATTGCCCCTATTTTCCTGCTAACTGTGGATCAGCTGCTGCTGACAACGCAATCCACTTTGAATGGCGAGTCAGCCGATAGGCCTATGCGAAAAAGGCAGTATGCATTTTAGTGCAACATGTCAACACAATGCAACTGAAATACTGAAGTGAACAGGCGGCACAGTAGTGTAGTGGTTAACACTTTCGCCTAGCAGCAAAAGGGTCGTGGGTTTGAATCCCAACCATGACACTAGCTGCCTGGAGTTTGCATGTTCCCTGTGCCTGCGTGGGTTTCCTCTGGGTAATCCGGTTTCCTCCCACACTCCAAAGACATGCTGGTAGGTTAATTGGCTCCTGTCTAAATTGTCCCTAGTGTATGTATGAATGTGAGTTAGGGACCTTAGATTGTAAGCTCCTTGAGGGTAGGGAATGATGTGAATGTACAATATATATGTAAAGCACTGCGTAAATTGACAGTGCTATATAAGTACCTGAAATAAATAAAATAAATAACAAATATTTCAAGCCTTTCATGGGAAACAACACAGCTAAAAGTTAATCAGCAGTAAAGCAGAACTGCACTGCATCTGAGTACCACAAACCAAAAATGTTATTTCATTTATTTTTAATATTTAAAATAAACTCACCCTTCCATCCATGACTGTCCTTTATTTTTGCTGAGAAATCACTTTGAAAAACACCCCTAGCATTTCTGACCTTGACCATCTTGAGTAAGGGCAGATGATTTATGTAGCATTCACTTCCTGGAATCCATCTGCCTTTAGCTTAAGCATGCAGACAGGAGGGTGTGCTTAGCTGAGAAAACCCCTCCTCCCCTCCTGAAGAGTCCTGGGATGTATGGCATTATTTGCCTAGGCCTGGAAACCAGGAAGTAATTGAAGAAATGTAAAAAAAATGTTTAAAACACGTAAATATGATATACTTTCCTATCTATTTACTAATGCTAGCAGCATAAGGATTAAAAAATAGTCAATGTTGATTGAGAGAGTGAAGTTCTGCTTTAAAAGGCATGACAGTGCATGTAAGTGCAATGCAACAAGCATAAAAATTGTTAAAAATAACAATGAATACAAATGGGAATTAGTGCACATGCATTCTCCGTGTGTTGTAGTGCTATTTTATGTGTATGGGGTGGAAGGACCCTAAAAGTACACTTCATTGCATTCCCAACTGATCTCTTGATGATTTCATGTTGCTGCCACAGGCGCCCGCTCTTCATTGCACCAGCAGGCAGCGTTATGTGATTGTGCAGGTAAGGCACATTTGCATACCTCTCAACTTTTTGAGATGGGAATGAGGGACACCTATTAGCAAAATTATGTAGGCATAGAACACACCCCCTCTTAAAGGAGAATTATACAAAAAAATGGTCAGTTAAACCCACAAGTGTTTTTTTTTTCTTACCACTATTGTATTGGCTTTTGGAGTTTACAAATGCAGCAATGTAGAAATTGGATAAAAGGTTTAGCACTGGGAAACACCTTTTGAAAGATAAAAGGTGCATTTTATATACAACTATATAGATCAGACCAAATGAGGGACAAATGAGGAAAGAGGGACTTTGTTCCAAATCAGGGACAGTCCCTGAAATCAGGGCTAGTTGGGAGCTATGCATTTGCAATATGATGCACAAATGTCAGGTCATGGCAGAAGAGTAGTAGTCTACCTTGGACCCAAAGCTGATGAAGAAAAACAGTTTGGGCAAGTAACCATAGACAAAAATCAAACAACTGCTTAGCATTAAAAAAAAGCTTTCAATTTGCTTCCCTAATTTAGCAACTCTGCATAATTCCACATTTTGAAAATATTTGTTATGCCTAAAATAATGTGTCATTAGTTGCAGAGGACTGGCAGTTTGTAATGCTTTTCGCCTAATATACACAAATAATGTTAAGAATTTAGTAGTGACTTATATTTGTGCTGGCTTTTTTTTTTATGTATGCATAGAGCTTTAGGTAAATGATGATGCTTTATGGAGGTTAATTATCTGTATAATATTTTGCAACTTCTTTTATCTTTTTTCATCTGCTGTGTTTGGAATAACTCAGCAGATGAATTATGAGTGCTTCCCTTCCATGATCCTCTTAAATCTGCTAAATTGCTTTAATGATGATAGGCCGCTGTTAACTTGGGGTTGGGTGGAAAATCATCTGGCTATTTGCATTTTCCTCTGACTTCAAGGCGTTTAACTCCCCTTTTTGATGTAGCTCTCTGATTGGTAAGCACATAGCTTATATTTTTTATAGCCTTTGGTAGCATTCATTTATTTACACACAAAATGCAATAAATCACGTCGTTGGGTCTCTAGCTATCACAAGAAGCAACCCAAATGGCTGTTAAGGCCTTTTGAATTGTTTTTTTTTTTTTTACTGTACATTTCTTTAAAGCTCCAAACGCTCAAACGTATTCCAGTGCTTTACCGATTTTCAGAGTGGAGAGCAAACTTAAACAACAAGCTGTCCATGCTCGGCTCTTTATTTCTGCTCTGTTTAATGTCTGCCTCCTGACATTCCCGGCCAGACATCATTTTAATGGTATGTGTAGTGATAAAGCCAATAATATGTCAAAATGATTGATAATCTAAGCGTTACAGCAATATGACTTTGCTGTCCTCCTCTCAGTCGGCTGTGATGGTTTCCAAATTGAATTCTTACAGCCTGGAAGTATATGTGTATGCGCACACTTGCACAAAACTTGTCTGTTTTTCCTTAGCTGTCCAATTATGCTGAAAGTAAAGCATTTAATTTGGCGTTTTGGAAGTGCTGGAAAGCATTATTTTTGTCTATGTTTATCCCACCTTTGTGATTCATATTACGATTTATTTCCAGAGGAGCTGCGAAAAGAGATAACTAAATGTATCTGTGCAATTTAAGAATAATATGAAGGTACCAAAGCATGATAAAACTCGCTTATCAGTTAGGAGGGTTTGAATCATGATTATTTGCAAGCAAGCTGCAGAATGCATGCAAATAAAATGATTGGCAGCACTTGATCATGCAAATCTAGCTGTATGGCAACAACATCTGGTTGTATTTGTAGTCATCATCCAAGTACACCACCACAATGTGTTTATTTCCAGACAGCAAGCAATTTTCATTAAAATCTACTCTGCTCTTGGTGCACCAACGGGGTATTTTATTTGGCATTGGGTAACTGTTAGCACTTTATTCTTTGTTTTTAAAGGATACGTATAATCTCTACTAGTTCACCCACTGTCTCTTTATTAAAAATGTAAATGTATTTAAGGTGGTAGTAAAGTCTTTTATTTTAAGTTGTATCTACAGGTAATCTTATAATAAGGCTTATCTGTAGGTACAGTGAATATCTGCCAAACTTACAGTGTTCGGGAGATATTCACACTGCATGTAGCTGGGGACATCACCGGCACATGTGCTATGAAGGTCCGTTATACTGTGCCGCACCTTCTGAGCTCTGTGCCACAGCCAAGGGCTCTCATGTACATGTGCGGGAGTGACGTCATCGCGGCCCCGGTCAATCATGCAGGCGGAGCCCGCAAACCCAGAAAGAAGACCGGGGGGAGATGAAAGCCTTGTCAGCAGTGACAGCGTGCTGCTGGTTTGCTTTGTTCTAAGGTAAGTATTTCATAATGTGCTAGTATGCATAATGCCAATGCCTTGCAAGGATTTTTTTTTTATGTTGCGGTTTACTACTGCTTTAAGGGGCAAATGGCAATTTCAGTGTCACAGCCTGTCCAAGAATGGGCAGTGTCTTAATTCCTCAGATTCTTTAGGCACAGCCTGATATTGAGGAAGCCCGCATGCAGGTAGGATCAAAGAAGAAAAGTATACCTATCCTAGAGTCTCTTTAAAGCTCATCCTCCTCGCATTCCTCTGTTGCTCAATTGAACCTTTAGAATTGCTGCAAAATCCCCCAGACTTCTGGGTGTGAGAGTGCAGCGTATTTCACTCGGTCCCAGTGCTTAATCGCAATTAAGCTCCAGGGCAGAATGAAACCCATTGAGGACTGGGCCTGGCTGGAGCCTTGGTTAAGGCTGTTACACTTTCTTACCTGGGGTTTGCAAAGATGTGCGGCTCATATGGACATTTTCTTCCCTATACATTGCTGTTTGGAGTCAGGAAGAGCTCCATCCTAGCGTGCACTCACAGTGGTCGGCTTTATTGATTGGGATTCCTACAGCCTGAGTAGCACCCAGGTTTCGGTTTAAGGTTACAGACCTATGTAGCCGCAGAGGAGCATGGGGAAGTACAATATATAGCTACGTTTATGTGTGTACTTTTGTTATTTTTTCACGGTTTTCACATAATTTGACTGTCAAAAACGAACACCTTAATCTTTTTTTACCGTTTGCGGATGATCGGACTGTACCATATGAACACAGTACCATTGAAGACATAAATCCGGAAATACGTACCTTCAAGACTATGTAGAGACGACTGTGTGATATGACGGACCACGATGTCTTCGTCTTTAAATGACAATACATATGTAGGAGTATACAGATGATGTACATGATGTAGACGTTCACATCCGACGGATGGGGATTTGGTAAATATAACATGAAGGGGTACGAGGAGACGCCGATGTATCCAGACATTGGAATTTGGCTTTGGACCCACGATGAGTCCGACATCCTTAGGGTTAGTTATTTCGGCTGGTGACACTCACGTGCGATCCTACCTCG
>BLSH010323972.1:1022407-1043042 GCA_018402905.1 Glandirana rugosa | reverse complement strand
TTACATATTTTGTTAGATTCTTTGTAACTTCCAAATGATTAGAATAGTCCTTCATTTTTATATTTTTAAATGCACTTTTCCTATTCCTTATGGCTTTTTTAACTGTTAACGTTATCCACACAGGTTTTGCTTTTAGCATTTTAAACTTATTACCCATGGGAATATATTTTGCAGTATGTATGCACACATACACTTTGAAACATTCCCATTTCTGTTCTGTCAAACAACAATTGAAATAGTGGCACAAGCCATTTCTGTTCTGTGTATTGTTTATGACAATAATTACTCCCAGTCTAAGTATTGGAGAACAACCCTCAGCCTTGCAAAATTTGCTTCAGAATTACATTAAAAATTGGGGTACTCATTTTCAGATGATGGCAAAATGAGCAAACAGATGGTCAGGCTTTAAGAAAAAAATTTAACTTGGGGGTGCATCACTAGTGAAATTACCGAATTGAGGAAGGGGGTCCTGATTCCACTATATAGAGCTTTAAATAGACCTCACTTAAAATACTATGCAGTTCTGGAGACCTCACTTTACAATAAGATGTCTAGAAGATAAGCAAATCCAAAGAGAGGAAACAAACTTGGTCTGGGGGATACAACTTATCAGAAGAGACTAGAGGAACCTAATATGTACAGCCCTCTGGGAAAAAGCAAAAGAGAGGCCACAATTAAAACTTTTAAAATATATTAAGGGTGTAAATAAGGTTCAGGGAGGCAGTATTTTTGGTATTAAGCTGAACTCAAGAATATGGGGCATGACCTTAAGGCCCCTTTTCTTTTTTTTTTTTTCAAAATTTTTATTTATCAGAAAGCAAAAGACATGAATGATGAATTCAGTACTGAATACATACGAACATATATATAGTACACAATAAATAAAGGCAATCTCCCTTTATCCTGTTTCATTAGAGTACACAAAACTGGGTCGTACCGCACCAGCCCAGCTGCATACTGGCCATAGGTTTGTTTCAATGCAAGACAAATAGGTGGTCGATTTTGTGGGTCCCAGAGATTCCACAAAACCTGTCTTGACCTGTTTCCTATATTCCAAAGAATAAAGGGTGAGGAGAAACGAGACCACAAGAATGTGGAAGAAATGAAGGAAATAGAGAGGTAACCAGAGGGAGTAAAGAGGTAGTCATGGTGTTTACTGGAGGAGAACGAAGAGGGGAGGGGGAAAGGGGGGGTAGCAGGGAAAGAAGTAGAAAGGTAGGGAGGGGAAGGAAGGGCAAATTATAGTCCAGATCAACAGCGTGTTCAATAGCTGTGAGTTGAAAGGGATTGTTAATGCCAGCGAAATTCATGGATCACCCTATATCAGTGATGGCTAACCTTGGCACTCCAGATGTTTTGGAACTACATTTCCCATGATGCTCATGCACTTTGCAGTGTAGTTGAGCATCATGGGAAATGTAGTTCCAAAACATCTGGGGTGCCAAGGTTCGCCATCACTGCCCTATATGATGTTTACTATAGGATCAATCTGCGGTGTCATTAACAAGTAGAGCCCTACCCTCGTCAGAGAAGACAAACATTCGAGTCCAAGTTTTAGAGTATCATTCATGTTGTTGTCTAGAGGTGAGGATCAAATCCTCCATTTTGTTTATATCTTCCACTTTCCACAGCCAGAGGCTAATGGTCGGGGGGCGAGATGACTTCCAGATGAGGGGAATACATGCTTTGGCCACGTCAAGGAGATAGCGAATAATTGACTTTTTGTATGCTTTTCCTGGAATATCGTAGGCTTGCAAAAGGAAGAAGGTCCGTGAGTGGTCTCTACATGAATTTCTGTGAGATATTGAGAATTATTTTCCAGAATCGTTCAATTTTGGGGAAGGACCAAAAGATGTGTAGCAGTGTGCCTTTATCTTCCCCACAGCGCCAGCAACAATCCGACACAGAGGGGGAAGAACTTATGCAGTTGAGATGGCATACGATACCATCTAGACAAAGTTTTAAAATTGGTCTCCTCGGTTCAGGTCACATTCCTAGTTAGTTAAACCAGGGAGCCGGTGGTTTTCCGAGGGTGTAATCAACATGGCATAGTTGATTGAGAGTGCATGAGGTAATGTTCCAGTATCTGAACAGCATTTCTCAAAGGGAGTAAGAGGGTGATTGAAGTTTCCTGGAAGTGGTAGTGAGTTGAGGAAGTGACGGTGTTGAAAAGCTCTGCAGAAATCCAGTTGGAAAGGCCTGGTAGAATCTGTGAGAGTGGATAGCGGTGGCCATTGTCCTGCTGTAAGGAAGTGGGAGACCTGAAAGTGTCCCATTAAGGTCCCTTTTCACACTTTTACGACCTGAAAGTCGCATGACTTTGCAGTGACGGACTTAAACACGACTTTGATGCAACTTGAAGCAATGCCTGTGTAGTCTTGAGGTCTATGGACCTCAAGTCACATCAAAGTCGGACCAAAGTAGTGCAGGCACTACTTTGAAGTTGCTGCTACTTGAAGTTGCAAAGATATGAATGGTACTCATTGGAAATCATGGGGTACAACTTGTCATGCGACTTTGCAGTTCCAAGTCACAGGACAAGTGGCACAAGTGTGAAAGGCGCCTAAACTAGAAAGATAGGAGAAATGTTCAAGAGTAACACTAGGGTGAGAGAGAGTATTATTTAATTAAAAGAGTAGGGTATGCTTGGAACAGACTTCTAGCGGAGGCAGTCTTTCAAACAACAATAAGTGAATTTAAACTTGCTATGTTCGATGAATCGCTTGGTCTTTCTGCTGTCAGTCTTCTTTAGTAATAAATGCAACAACAATATTTAAACAGATTTTGACTAAGACAGATGTGTCAAAAATTCTCCCTAAAGTATTTAGCTGTATAGCAATGTTAGAAAACACAGGTTTTATGAGCTATAGAATAGTCATGGTCCTCATTCAAGTAAAATGATCCATCTGGTCTAGGACCAGAAAAGAATAGTAAGAGGGATGCATCCAGCCCTAGAAACATCAGTTTGCCATGCCTGTCATAGGGAGTCAGTATGATGTATTCTGTATCTGTATTAGTCCTAACCACTGACAGCTATGACATGTTGTGGAGAAGGACTGGTCATACCACACTTACTCTTACAGCTATAGCTATGTGAGCCCCATAAACAGTATTTTTTTTCAGGAAACCTTGCCTTTCTAAAATTGCATAATATATTATCAGTTGAAATGGTAATAGTACTTATTTAGTATTAAGAGAGGTGCTCCTATACATGTACCCCGTATAGCACTCTTAAAATGATATAATATTGAATCTTCTTAGGATAACATCTTAATTTCAATTATTCATACCTTCTGATGTGTTATGAATGAAAGCACAAAGTATAATGTCTACTGCAGTTTGGTGGATATGCTACTCTCGTAGCTACTGTACAAAAAATATGACAGTCACCCCAACCTATAACTAGCCTTTACAGAAGGTGCACCTGGAAGGGAAATGCACATCGTAAACAAACAAAAGATTTCCTAGCACACTTGCCAGCCTACAAAACCACTGAACTGTCCCTGTCTAACAGTTTAGCCTAAAAACAGAGTTTTTTTTTTTGCGCACGTTAGCAAATGTCGCATAAACCACAGTGCCCACAAGGCAGCTCTATATACAGTCAGGTCCATAAATATTAGGACATCGACAAATTCTAATCTTTTTGGCTCTATACACCACCACAGTGGATTTGAAATGAAGTGAACAAGATGTGCTTTAACTGCAGACTTTCAGCTTTAATTTGAGGATATTTACATCCAAATCAGGTGAACGGTGTAGGAATTACAACAGTTTGTATATGTGCCTCCCACTTTTTAAGTAGCAAAAGTAATGGGACAATTGGCTGCTCAGCTGTTCCATGGCCAGGTGTGTGTTATTCCCTCATTATCCCATTTACAAGGAGCAGATAAAAGGTTCAGAGTTCATTTCAAGTGTGCTATTTGCATTTGGAATCTGTTGCTGTCAACTCTGAGATCCAAAGAGCTGTCACTATCAGTGAAGCAAGCCATCATTGGGCTGAAAAAACAAAACAAACCCATCAGAGAGAGAGCAAAAACATTAGGTTTGGCCAAATCAACTGTTTGGAACATCCTTAAAAAGAAAGAACGCACCGGTGAGCTCAGCAACACCAAAAGACCAGGAAGACCACGGAAAACTGTGGTGGATGACCGAAGAATTCTTTCCCTGGTGAAGAAAACGCCCTTCACAACAGTTGGTCAGATCAAGAACACTCTCCAGGAGGTAGGTGTATGTGTGTCAGTCAACAATTAAGAGAAGACTTCACCAGAGTGAATACAGGGGGTTCACCACAAGATGTAAACCATTGGTGAGCCTCAAAAACAGGAAGGCCAGATTAGAGTTTGCCAAACAACATCTAAAAAAGCCTTCACAGTTCTGGAACAACATCCTATGGACAGATGAAACCAAGATCAACTTGTACCAGAGTGATGGGAAGAGAAGAGTATGGAGAAGGAAAGGAACTGCTCATGATCCAAAGCATACCACCTCATCAGTGAAGCATGGTGGTGGTAGTGTCATGGCGTGGGCATGTATGGCTGCCAATGGAACTGGTTCTCTTGTATTTATTGATGATGTGACTGCTGACAAAAGCAGCAGGATGAATTCTGAAGTGTTTCGGGCAATATTATCTTCTCATATTCAGCCAAATGCTTCAGAACTAATTGGACAGTGCTCCACAGTGCAGATGGACAATGACCTGAAGCATACTGCGAAAGCAACCAAAGAGTTTTTTAAGGGAAAGAAATGGAATGTTATGCAACGGCCAAGTCAATCACCTGACCTGAATCCAATTTGAGAATGCATTTCACTTGCTGAAGACAAAACTGAAGGGAAAATGCCCCAAGAACAAGCAGGAACTGAATACAGTTGCAGTAGAGGTCTGGCAGAGCATCACCAGGGATGAAACCCAGCATCTGGTGATGTCTATGGCTTCCACACTTCAGGCTGTAATTTACTGCAAAGGATTTGCAACCAAGTATTAAAAAGTGAAAGTTTGATTTATGATTGTTACTCTGTCCCATTACTTTTGTCCCTTAAAAAGTGGGAGGCACATATACAAACTGTTGTAATTCCTACACTGTTCATTTGATTTGGATGTAAATACCCTCAAATTAAAGCTGAAAGTCTGCAGTTAAAGCACATTAGTTTCTTTTCAAATCCATTGTGGTGGTGTATAGAGCCAAAAAGATTATAATTGTGTTGATGTGCCAATATTTATGGACCTGACTGTATACTGCAGTCCTAACTCTAAAATCTCCAGAGTCTTCATAGTAGGAGCACATATAACAATGGATAGGTTAAGGGTAGGTGGCTTGCAAGAAACCCACCCCTCCCTAAAGGCACTGGAACGCACGTGGCACCCAGCAAAAGCACAATGGCACTGAAGGCATCCAGTGTGTCCCTGCACCCAATTCAACCAACTGAACAAAAAATGGCAACCATCCAAACCTATAACTAGCCTTTTCAGCAAGGTGCACATGGAAGGGCAACGCAAATCGCAAACAAGCAAAAAACAAGATTTCTCAGCATACCTACCAACCAGCCTGCAAAACAACTGAATTGACCCTGTCTAACAGTTTAAGTTAAAAATGTACAGTTGGTTGAATTAGGTGCAGGGATGCACTGGATGCCTTTGCTGCCATTGTGCTTTTGCTGGGCATTACGTGTGTTCCTGTGCCTTTTTGAGGGGTGTGCTTCCTCTAGGCACACCTGCCCTTAATCTATCCATTGTTATGTGTGCAAACAAAACCCTTTTTTAAGCATAAACTCTTAGGGTCAATTTGTTTTTTTGTTTATAGGTTGGGGTGGTTGTCAATTTTTGTACAGTGTGATGAATTGGGTGCAAGGACTAACTGTATACCTTCACTGTGCTTTTCCCTCGGTGTCATGTGTGTCCCTGTGCCTTTGAGGAGTGGGCTCCCTCCAGGCACACCTGCCCTTAACCTATCTATTGTTATATGTGTTCCTACTATTGAGACTCTGGAAATTTTAGAGTTAGGACCTCAGTATATACAGAGGATTCCAGTAACTACTGACATGTTCTTTGAATGCTTTATACAGGTATTTGATTAGGAAGAAGAGAACTATTTAGAGCTCTCTGGTTGTAGTTTCTTTTATTTAGTACTTGGTTGGCTGGCATGATATATGGGACTTACAAGATAGAGTAGAGTAAAAAGGAAAAAAAAAATTAAAGCAATATCCATTTGGCCACATGAAGTTATTTTCTCTGGCGGTAATAGGTTTTGTTACTGTTTAGTCTTTGAAATCTTACATTTTATCAATTTTCCAACTCTATATTTCATGTTGATTTCATGGATCTATGTGGACATTGAACATTGTGGTTTGCTGCAAAATTATGTCGTCTTGTGTAAAAATTGTTTTATTTTTCATTTGCAAGTGGGCTTCTGTGACTTTTGTGACTTCCTTTTCACTTCTTAAAACATATATCCTGTATAATAGTGTGCAGTTGTAAGCACCGATTGAACAATATCTATATGTCTATGGCAATTCTTAATATGGATTTTTGCCTTCTATAAGAATATGGCATCTCTTGCCAAAAAAGTGCAGTTTAAGTCCTGTAATATGGTAAGATAAAAGTGAGTAATTAATACTTTCATGTAAAAATATAATACAAGTGATTAGTGAGATTCAGTGCTGAGTATTGGTAAATTAATCATAGTTGTAAGAGTGGCATTGTATTGTGTACATCAGTGGTCTCCAAACTGTGGCCCGCGGGCCGAATGCCACCCTTTGCTTGCCTTTATCTGTCCCTTGGGACACTATTCCTTCCACTGATACGAGGCACAATTCCACTCAACATTGAGGGATAATTCCTTCCTCTGACACCAATGATGGGGCATAACTTCTTCCTCTGACACCAATGATAGGGAAATATTTCTCCCACTGATATGAGGGAGCACTATTCCTTCTACTGACACCAAAAATGGGGCGCTATTCCTCCCACTGACATCAACGATAAGGGCACTATTCTACCTGCTAATACCAATGATTGAGCACTATTTCTCCTCTTACTGACCACAGGGGTGCTATATATTTTTTTTTACTCCCATTGACCACAAAACCTGAGGCATTATCTACTCCCAATGGCCACAGTCCAGCCCACCTAAAGTCTAAAGAAGGTTTTCTCAACCGTTTTTCGGTCAAGCCACCCTTTAAAACACCGTACAATCTCAAGTTACCCCATTCTAAAGTTTAAAAATGAAACAAATAGTTTTACGTAAAGCAGCAACATAAGTAGGACACTCAACCTTAGAGGAGATTTATTCTTCCAAAGCAAACACACCTTTGCACACTGGTACTGACTAGTATTCCTATGTTTCTCTTCTCCCTTACTCAGCTAATGTGACCCCAGAGCTGATGGAGAGGGGCAAACAAGGATGCTGTGCAGGCAACTGACATCCTCCTTAACAACCGATGATGTTATTGGTTGTTAGGACACTGACAGCTGGAATGTTGTAATGGTGTACAATGAAAACTGTGGCTGTATGTAACTAAAAGTAAGGCTTCATCCACCTGCTGGCTTGTATACAATTTTTGGGAAATTTCTTGGTATTTTGCCAAGGCACCCGTGAGGACACCTGATGGCACCCCAGGGTACCTGGGCACCCTGGTTGAAAAAGGCTGGTCTAAAGGAAAGTAAACTGGCCCTTTGTTTAGAACAGTGGTACTCAACACCAGTCCTCAGGACCCACCAACAGGCCAGATTTTAAGTATTACCTTGGGGAGATGCAGACTAGAATACTGCAATCACTGAGCAGCAAATGATATCACCTGTGATGCATTTCAGTTATCCTGCAAACCTGGCCTGTTAGTGGGCCCTGAGGACTGGAGTTGAGAACCACTGGTTTAGAAAGTTTGACGGCCCCTGGTCTACATCATCCATTATGCATACTGCTTATTATCTGCCCTCATCTGGAACATGCAGGTCCGTTTTGGGCTCCAGTTCACAAAAATGATATCGGGGAACTGAAGAAAGTGCAGAAAAGAGCAACCAAACTGATTAGAGGCATGGAGGAGCTCAGTTATGAGAAACGATTAGCTGAACTGAGTTTATTCTCTCTTGAGAAGAGGAGATTAAGGGGGGATATGGTCAACATGTATAAATACGTAAGTGGTCCATATATTGAACTCGGTGTTGAGTTAATCACTTTAAGGTCATCACAGAGGACAAGAGGGCACTCTTTGTCTGGAGGAAAAGAGATTTCATCTCCAACTATGGAAAGGTTTCTTCACAGTAAGAGCTGTGAAAATGTGGAATAGACTACCTCAAGAGCTTGTTCTGGCCAGCTCAGTAGATTGCTTTATAAAAGCCTGGATTCTTTCTTAAATGTACATAATCTAACTGGGTATTAACATTTATAGGTAAAGTTGATCTGGGGAATATCCGATTTCCTGTCAGGGGGTCAGGAAGGATTTGACTTCCTCTGGATCAACTGTGGGTATAGGATTGTGTATGGGACTGTATGGTTTTGTTTTCCCTTTTATTGGTTGAACTAGTTGGAGTTGTGTCTTTTTTCAACCTGTGTAACTATGTACAGTATGTAACTATCGTACTTGCTTACAAACATTTCAGTGTCTATTACAAAAACATTCTGCTCTAGCCATTCCGTTATAAAATGACTACTTATTGCAAATACTAATATTTAGTAGCAGTATTTACAGTAATGTCTTTTCAAGTCTGCATGCTATAACCTTTTTGAATCTTTGTGGCTAAGCCAGCTTCCAACCTGTACTCCTACCTATCAGGCCAGGTTATTGCTGTTGTAGCCAAACACAAATATGACATACATTATTACTGTGTTAGTGTTTGATTCTTTTCTGAGGTCAAAGCCAGAATTATGGATTTGCAAACAGACCTTTTGAAACTCAAAGTATGTTATTCATTTGCTGTATTAGAATAATAACGTACTGCATCATAAAGAGATTGTTGTACTAGATTTAAATGCATAAGAGACCATCACCTATGAAGTCATCTTGTCCAAAAGCCAAAACTCCACCCTGCAACTGCAAAGTAAATAGAATCTCATGACAGGATAATAAAACTGGAGTCAAGAAAACATCAACTGTAAGTGACAGCTCACAGAGATCTGGTGCTTGTTAGAGCTGGATCAGAAGCCCAGATGCCTGGGATGTAAACTCATGAAGAGAAGATTAATTTATCTGTCATCCCAGACTTTGACAGTTGTTGTAAATCTGATTTAGCTGTAAGCGGAAAGAAGGAGGGAGGACAGAAAGGAGGGGGTAGTAAGGTGGAAGAGTGGGGAGGGGTACAAAGACTTTTTGCATTTGTGAAGGTTGACTAAAGAAAGAAGAAACTTCAACATTTGAGCATAAGAGGAACAAATTAGAATGATGGCCCCTCTAGAGCTGTTGAGTCTCCTGTTGCTGTGGAGTATAAAAGGCAGTAATAGGTGTGGATAGCTCAGGCCCACTGTGAATGAGTAGAAGGTCCAGGCTTATGAATAGAGGCAGTGTGTCTGCTGTTTTGGGCTATGCTGATTGATTGCAGCAAATAATGTGGCATGCTCTCCCACCCTCGCCAAAGTTGTTGTAAACTTGGCAACACCTTACATGCTGAATATTTGGGGTGAAAATCGGGAAAGCTTTGTTTTGTGGTGTGACAGGCATAAATGTCATCAAAATCAAAATAGCATGGGGATTATTTACAAAGATTAAAAATACAGGCATCTTTTCTGAATCCAGATATAATTCTGTATTTTCAGAATTGCTACGATTCCAAATTGATATATTACATTGGATTTATGCACCTATTTGCTAAAAAGCATATAGCAAAAAATATTTATTGCAAGTCCGTGTGACTTATAGAGGAAAAATCTATTTTTTACTGTCTGCAGCGATGTTGCGATTGCTGTATTTTTAAAGCAAACTGATTTTCACTCATGGCCCCTCCTGCCTTCTTGAAAACAGACCTTGTGTCACATAGCTGGGGGCACAAGACAAATTCTGGGATGATTGCATTTCTTCATACCCTTACAGTATCCCATTTAAAGGTCATTGTATCATATTGTATAAGATCTTCCTACCAGTGCTTAGCCTATGGCAAACATCTGCGCTGAATAAAGGCCTGCTGTGTTAACAACAGAAAAGCGGGTACCACATTGCTGCGTGGCAAGGAAGAGGCTGAACACTGACACAGTCCTCTTTGTGACATTGGTGTCCCATGCAGCAATTATCAGTCTTTGTCTACGTAAGTGAAGCAATGTCTATATTCATCTTCATCTGCAAAAGACAGTTTATATCTTTAGGTCGTAAACAATACAATATTATGTTATGGTATTATTATCATTATTCATATAATTTTACACAGTAATGTGTATTTATTCACAGTTATGTAAGTACTTTAGTTTTTTTTTTTTTTTCTGTTTAGAGGGAATAGGTGCCATGAAATTAACATTAGACACATCCCCATCGCCTCTTTTTGTAATAGTTGGGTTTCATGGTGCCTATTCTGGGGTTTGAGGCAGGGAGATGAGAAACCTTGGGCTGGCCAAGAGCAAGGTCCTTGGCAACCAGCCTAACTTCCTAAAGAACAATTTACAATAACAGAGAGGTGGCATCTATCAGTTAGGAGAGGAGTACACTTAGGCTGGGTTCGCACATGTCCGGCTGTGGTTTGAAGTCCGAAGTCCAGTGCGTTTTTGTTCACTGGCTCAGGTTAGAGCTGCACGATTAATCGTATCAAAATTGCGATCTCGATTCACCCCCCCCCTGCGATCTCCATCGCGCATTACCGCGATTTTCAGTGCAGTTAATGGGGTCCGACTTGCGGGGCAACTCAGCGCGACTTGACTGTAATACAAGTAAATGCAAGTTGCCTGAAGTTTCCCCAGAAATCTTTTTCTAAAGTCGGATCGACTTGAGTCTGGGCAGACTGCCAAGTCTCAGCAGAGAGCCAAGTCAAGTTGATTCTCCAAACATTATATTTTTTTTTTAGCAGAGACACTAGAGAATAAGACGGCAGTTGTTGCAATATTTTATGTCGCACGGTATTTGCACAGCGGTCTTTCAAACTTTGGAAAAATAACACCCTCCAAAAAAAAAAAAAAAACTAAACAGTGCTGTTAGCCCAATTTTTTTGCATATGTAAGATGTTACTCCACGAGAATCGTGATCTTTAATCTAAGCAAAAAAAATCATGATTCTCATTTTGGCCAGAATCGTGCAGCTCTAGTTCAGGTGCAAATTTTTGCCTGAACTTGCACCTGAACCAGACCCAAAAACACACAAGACCCTTTTAAAAACTGCACTGCGGCTGCCCCGGACATGTGTGAATCGGCTACATTGAGAGCCAGTTACATTCACATGTTATGCAAATTCGATGCGGTTAAAACGCATCCATTTTGCATATATGTGAACCCAGCCTTATAGTTGGGGATGTTAGATTTACTAAACGTTTTCTAGGTAACGCATTTTTGGCAAATTACTTTAGCTAAATATTGCTATCACTGCAAAGTGCATTACAATTACCAACCAATCATATTTTAGTTTATTGTAGCCAGGTAAGTGAAACATGAATTCTCATTGGTTGCGCTTGCTTAGAATGCTTTTGCACACTGATGTATTCAATGAGCCTTGTAGTGTTAAAATAGTTGTAATCAAATTACTATGCCATAGCAGCTGTATTTTGTAGATCAGTATAATCAGTCGAACTTCTGTTTTGTAGAGCACTATGATAAGCATAACACCTTTTGAAAGGCAAGCATAGTTGAGTTCCTAAAGATTGTTGTACCTAGGAGAATGTAATTGTTTGTGTTTGTTGCTATACTTCTGCCCCATAAGTTTTTGTAAACCACAAAATCTATTTTTTAAAACTGAGCCTATTCAGACTGACAAGTCCTTATCGCCTATCTGAACTTTCAGTTTATATCCGCTAAATACATTCCAGGTGCATTACAGCCATACAGACTGCAAAGTCTTATAATTCATTTTCTTTAGGAAGAAGCACCCACATCATGACTAGAAAAGCCTGTTCCCTGTCAGCAGGTTGCAGAGAAGGGCCCTCGCTCTCAGTGTGGAAGCAGTAGTCTCTCTGCGGAAGTCCAACATGCCCCCTGCTGAGTCAAAGCTAGAGCACTCCAATAAGTAGGGAGCTTGACCTTTGTTAGTTGCAGAGCTTCTAGGTATTTTCCCGTTCAAGGCAAAGCAACAGACCTGTGTTAATTCCCAGATCCACAGCAAAATTTACTCTCCGTATCCTTGCTTCCTTGGCACTCCCTTTAGTATTAGGAGATAGACTTACTACATGTGACAATGCTGGGTCAATCAATGCCTTCAGACAGGGAGTCTATATTTCTGTGAATTCTACAAATCTGGTCACACATACAGTAGCTTACTCAGGGCTTTTCTTTCACTCCTGGTGAGTGATACATACATTGACGTCCTGCCTTTGAGAAGTGATATCTGAATGGTGACTGCAGCTGCAGATTCAGATTCAGATATTGTTTTTTTCTGCAGACGATTCTGCACATGATAAAAGTGGTCTTAGCGGCGGTTATGCGGCAAGATTACTTTTATCAGCGGCGGGAGAGGTGCCCCCCCTCCCGCCGCTTTCCCGTCATCTCCGCCGCTTACCGGACATTGGACTGCGGAGTTGATCGGATCTGTCCCCCCCCAGTGTCCGTGAGCTGACTGAGTGGCTCAAGTTGTAATTTTATAGAAAAATATCTGTTTTTAACTTGTAACACCGAACCCAAAAAACAGGCTCAGTATGGAAGTGGTTAAACAAGCTTTAACACGCTTTTTATTCAGCAATGGAGCCTTGCATGGTGAGCGTGCATACAGGCCATGGCAGTAGAGTGCATTACTTAATGTTCTCTTTGAAACAATTGTACCTGCTAATTCTAAGTCTTTCTGAAGCTCTCTACAAGTAGTCCTGGGCAATTGGACAACTCTTCTGATAATTCTTTTCACTCCTTTGTCAGAAATCTTGCGAGGAGCACCTGGTTGTAGCCAGTTTATGGTGAAGTTATTTTTTCCACTTCCAGATTATGGCCCAAACAGTGCTCACTGAAACACTCAGAAGTTTAGAAATCCTGTAACCAATGCCATCAGTATGTTTTGCAACAATAAGATTACAAAGGTCTTGAGAGTGCTCTTTGCTTTTACCCATCATGAGATGTTTCTTGTGTGACACCTTGGTAATGAGACACCTTTTTATAGGCGATTAATTGAGACTGAACCAGCTGATATTAATTTGCACTGACAAGGGGCAGGTTTGCTTTCTAATTACTGAAAGATTTTGTGTATTGGCTCTCCATGCCTATTTGCACCTCCCTTTCTTCATGTGACACATAACTTAATTTCTGAACTTATTTGTTTTGTTTTCTTTGTATGCATAGATTGCATGGGTTGTTTCCGACCATGTGGTGAAATATATTTACCTAGAAAAATGGTGACTTGTTGAATACTTATTTTACCCGCTGTGAATGTCTCTCTATCTAGATAGATAGATAGATAGATAGATAGATAGATATATTACACAAGTGTAGACTGCATATATTTTGTGTTTATTTTTTTATTTCATTCTATTTTGAGTAATTTTAGTTGATCTATTTATTTGAATATTTTCATATTGTAGCGCGCATATTTGATTTGATTCTGTATGTGTACTCTATGTGCTGTGTGGGGAGGTGGGGGGCCAAACTGAAATCTGGGGGGTGTAGCCCACTCAGCACCCCCTGGATCTGGTCATGTGGCACTTGCCTGGTGCTAGCGGGAGTCTCTGCATTAGCCGCCGACAGTGCTATGCTAAACACAGCATCCCCGGAATCCCTTCCGATGTGCCTGTGCCTGCCTTGTCCTTGCCGGCCACCGCGGTAGCTGCTGTGCCATGTACGGCATGCCTGGGGTTGGACACCCCTGCCTTAAGGTAATAACTTTTGGCATTTTAGAACCACTTTAAATCTGTGTTCCCAGATCTAAACACTTGGGGATGCCATTCTGTACTGTGCTTGTTTGTACTGTAATGGCTGCACGGAATAGAGATCCAAGTACCAACTGCAAATTTTTCAGTACCTACGGTAGTTCTAAAAATTTTAAAAACAATAATGGGCACTTCTTTTTTTTTTTTTTTTTACATTTTTTTGTCAATAATAGGATTTCTCATTTTAATGCCCTTGATTTGTTTAGAAGAGCATATTTAATAGATTGCTCTGTGATTTGAGTCCAAATAAATGATATGCTGAAGTTTTCATCTCTACCGTTATCGGTTTGACCTCTTCATGTATAGCCTATCCATGCTTTGTCCTTGTTCAACGCATGATAGGTTAGATGATGGTAGCGAGTTGTGTAACCTATTTTCCACATCAGATTTATAAGGTCTTATTGACACCTATTTTTTTTCAACACATACCAATGCAGCCTATTGGTGTGAACTTAGGGCATAGGACATAAGGCAAATTGCCTTGTTCTTGCTTTGGGACTGCAATGGGCACCACTGCCCAACACAGCTGGTGTGAATAAACCCTAACTGTGTTTGTTTGACAGGTTCAGGGTGTGCAGATATTTTCTCTTTTCATTAGAAATCCCTTGTTTAGATTGGTTTTGCTTGGAAATGTCAGCTCCACTTTTTGATAGTGTAAAGAAAGGAAAAGAGGCCTCCCACAATGGAGGTGGGCGGTTTGGTTAACTCTGTTAATTAGTGCCAGGAAGCAAAATGATCCTGATTGGGAAGAAAGTGGTGACTAAACTGTATTTACACCTCTAGTTGATGCAGCTGGGCATTTAATCCCCTTCTTTTTATTTTTGAAGAAAATCTAACAATTAGCTTTAAATCTGATGTCAATAGAAAGTGAAGAATCCAAAGCAGTAGGTCACCGCAGAGTGGTGAATAGTTTTAAGCCCTAGAGCCTGCACAAAGGATCCTGACAGTCCACATTTTCTTGAGCTTTAAACAAAGTCTTTGGTAACATTAAAAAATCCTTTGCTTGCATGACTAAACCTATTGAAGATTTAGAGTCTAAAGCCTCCCTAGGCTTAAGGCTAAAAATTTAATTCTCTACCAAAATAGGTAGACTTCTCAAAAACTGTGTGGTGTGTCTTGGCTGATTTATTGCAAAAGGCTTTCTGAGGTTGCTATAAGCTGAGAGTAAGGTCTGTGTTGATCTTTTTTACTTGCTATACATCACAGTTTGCAAATATGATTGTTCTAATGGTAAGCCCTAAATCTCCTTTATCGAAAAAATATGACAACTTGTGAACTCCATTTCTTCTAAATATATCTAGAGGTTCATATCTCCTTTGTGCCTCAGTGCGGTCTCTATGAAACGCATTCGCCATGCAATCAGCACGCTGTAGACACATTCTTAACTGCGTGCAGTAAACTGTAAATGAGGACCACACACACTTCGCCCTCATCTAGATAGAACAGACATCACAAAGAAAAAAAAAATACATTGGCTGTAGACTGCATTTTCCATGCAAGATATAAACATCAGACAATTTTTTGTTTTTGATTTTGGATGGAGCAGCAATTAGTTGAAAAGCGTTAAAAACAGACTCTATAACTGAGTTGGGCTTTAAAGAGGAAGTAAACCCTGATGGGTTTTACTTCCTCTTTGTTACCCCGCAATGTAAAAGTGTAATAGGCTAGTATGCATCACATACTAGTCTATTATGTGTCACTTGCCTGCATTGGAAGCCCGCGCTGTCCCTGCTCCAGGCCGTGTCCATCTTTGCCCCTATTCCTTCCGGGGCTGCAGACTCTGGCTTTGTGTCCGGAGCTGCGTGACGTCAGCCGCCAATCGCGGCACGATCTCAGTGAAGGAACAACACAGAGGCCGTTTCTTCGCTGCGCATGTGCTGATGACGTCAGCATATGCAATTACACTGTATATCTCCAAAACCGTGCAGGTGTAGGAGATATGCAGGGGACCTACAGGTAAGCCTTATTATAGGCTTACCTGTAGGTTAAAGTGGTTATAAGGGGTTTACAACCACTTTAAGTTTCAATACTGCATGCTATTGAGAGTGTGGCTTCAGTTCATGTTGCATGTTGACTGTGCCAACATGTAACTGGGAATGAACATTTAGGTCCATTCAGACAACACTTTGTGTTAAAGCACATGTTTTAACACAATGCATTTTTTGTGCATTAAGTCCTTTTGTGTTAAGGTAGCCCATTAGTTTTGAATGGGCTGTCAGAGTATGATAACGCACATAAAGCCACACCTGACCTTTTTTTCAAGGCAGCACACCACAATGCATGCTGTGTGTTGTAGGATTTATGGTTTGATTTCTCAATAAATAAGAAATATACTGATGCAGGAAGTTCTGGTGTATCTTATGTTATGCAATGGTTTTAGCAAACTGACAGAACTAATGTATAAAGCTCGAAATATATAAATATTTTTTTTTTTATTCAACTGACCTGATTCCTCCATCTCTAGATTCAATGCGGATGGGGGAATCACTCCATCTGTGATATTGTGTTCTGATGGCGGGGAGCCTTCCTCACCATCAGTATACACAAATCAGTGCTTCCAGCTATAGCCTGTGGCACTGATCGTTCGGGAAAAACCTGACAGGCTGGTTGTACAGAAGTAAATCTGTAGATCGACTTCTGTACACCCAGCCTGCCCATACATAGATCAAAATTTGGCCTTTCAGCAGGGACCAGCCAAATTTCAATCCATGTATGGCTGCCCTAACAGTACAGGTGGCTCTGTAGGCTGTACTTATGGGACATTGAATCTTTCTACCTTCTTTTCCCCTGAGTTTGAACCTTTACATTTACAATGAAGACAATAAGGCAGCACAAAAAATACAATATTTAACTATTTGGCCTCATGCACACTGGAAGTTTTTACAGCTGCTGTTTTTGGCTTCAGGTGTTTTTTTCTGCAGCCAGTAAACTCTCCAGCATGTTATCCTATGTGTCCATGCACACATAGGCTGTTGTTAGTGTTTTTTGGCAGGGGTATTTTCTGGTTGGAAAAAAAACTCCAGAACTAGTAGGTTTTCAACTGTAAAAATGCTCTAACTCTGATAAAAGCTTAAAAATGCTGAAAACCACAAAAAAATGGCTATTCTGCATTTATCCGAGTTTTTGAGCCACAAGCTTTTGTGGGAGTATAGTTTTGCTAAAAAAGTAGCTTAAAAACGCTACTGCAGAAACCACGAAAAACTCATTCTAAAGCTACAGCTTTCTACAGCTAATGCTACTGTCATTTTTATAACGCCCAGTGTGCATGAGGCCTAAAGTATACAAGGGTTTTCAGGGATCACCTAAAAGTGGACAGAGTAGGAGATAACCAGACAGATTGAGTTAGGGAGTTCCATAGGATGGGAGAGGCTCGTGAAAAGTCCTGGAGGCAAGCATGAGAGGAGGTAACAGAGCAGGAGGTCTTGGAAGGAACCAAGAGAATGATTTGGTTGGTATTTTGAGACTAGGTTAGTGATGTAGCTGGGAGCAGAGTTGTGGTTGGCTTTGTAAGTTAGGGGGATTGGCAGAGAGTGGTAGCAGACTCTGAACAGTTGGTAAGGTGGATGAGTCTGGCATATACAGTTGCAACCCCTCCCTTAAAACTGCTGCCATATATGCAGTTGTCTACCCTCCCCACAACAGCAGTCATGTACAGAGTTTTCTACCACCATCTCCTATAACAACAGCAGCCATATACTGTAAACAATATACCATGGCCCAAAACAACAGCCATGGCAATCTAGTAATGTGATTTCTTTGGCCGTGCTAAAACGTTTATTTCTATGCATTCAGAAGACAATGTAGTTGTACCTTATCTTCGCTTTGGGACCTGCTATTAACTGACAGCTTATGAAGCTGGTGCACATAGAAGCACAAATGATCTTTGAATGCTTTATATGATCTGTACATGGAATAATGCTGTAGATAAAAATAGGAGCCTACTGATGGCATTGTCTTATATCACAGGGGCTTCTGTGCATAGTGACCACAGACAACTATTGTTGCCTTGTATGGGTTGTCAACAGGGAAACCCCAAATGATTCCTAATACAAATACATGGAATCCACAGGTAAAAGCTTTCTCAGGTTAAATGGGCATCAGGAATATAAATACAGCAAAACTGAGTTTATTAAAAAAGGAAAAATTGAACTTACATCCAAATGTTAAATAGCGAGCTCGTCATAAATATGGCGCAACAGCATAGGATCAGCAGTCACCCGACATGTTTCATCATCTTTACGGATTCACATTATGTGAGGTTTTTTTTCCATCTATATTGGGCATAATGTGAGAACCCCTGGAGATCTAGGTCGGTGGAAACTATCAGTCTACACCTTCCTGAATAGGACATACCAGACAGCGTAGCACCAGTTTGATGACACCATTATGTGACTAAAACCGGGTTCCATCTTCCTTGGGAAAGACTGGCGTCTCTTAGGAGATTTTATCAACGTGTGTTTCCATTGGCTATCTGGTAAGCCTTTAATCTTCCAAGAGTTGGGGGTTCATAGTCCCTTTTGGGACTCCTTGGAGTTTGGAGTTTCGGACTCCCTAGATTTTGAAGCCATATATGAACTTTTGAACAGTTTTTAAACAGTTTGAACTTTCCGTAATTTCTATTACTTTTTTTCCATGATCTTGAATAGTGGTGGATTATACTGCATTTTCTGCCATATACTATAACCCCAATTCTGAAAACCGTCCTTTACATTTTTGGGCCCATGTGTGTTTGAAGGTGGACTCCTTTCAGATGGTGACACCATATATATGTCTTTATTTACATAATTTTATTTACATGTTTTTATATATATTCTTATGTTGTGATTATTCACATTCACCTAAACACTAGACCAGGGGCAGGGAACCTGCGGCTCTCCAGCTGTTGTAGAACTACATTTCCCATCATGCTTCTGGGAGTAATTGTATCCATCAGCCTTGCAATGCCTCATGGATAATGTAGTTCTACAACAACTGGAGAGCTGCAGGTTCCCTACCCCTGCACTAGACACTTATTTGTATAATCTTGTCACACGCCACTTTAATTTTGTACCTTTCCAGTCACTCTTGTTCTTAGTCCCAACTAGCGCTACACAATAACCCCTATGATACATTCGCACAATTTGTTTTATTGTGGTGTTGGCTGCTGTTGTGACTCACACTTAGCCCATATTTTCCTTTTCACTCTGAACTGGCGTCTGAACACATTTTTTTGCGTTCCAAAGAAAGCCTCTAAACTCAACTGCCTGGAAATTACCTTAAACGACCCTGTGTAAATGTACCGATAAGATAACATAGAGGAGAGTTCAGGGGCAGCTGAAAAAAATGTCCATATGCCTCTAAATGTCTGCTTACCAGCAGCAGTGTAAATGAGGCCTTACTGTTTTGTTTATTTTGCACCTGCAACCTTTTACCAATAAACCTGGCTGCAAGCCAGATTTTAAGAAACTGGTGTCTGAACTGTCTTCATCCCAGGGAAGATGAACCCCACAAGAGCTAATCCCTCGCAATATATATATATATATATATATATATATATATATATATATATATACACACACACAGTATCTCACAAAAGTGAGTACACCCCTCCCATTTTTGTAAATATTTTATTATATCTTTTCATGTGACAACACTGAAGAAATTACACTTTGCTACAATGTAAAGCAGTGAGTGTACAGCTTGTATAACAGTGTATAATTGCTGCCCCCTCAAAATAACTCAACACACAGCCATTAATGTCTAAACCACTGGCAACAAAAGTGAGTACACCCCTAAGTGAAAATGTCGCCATTGGGCCCAAAGTGTCAATATTTTGTGCGGACACCAATATTTTCCAGCACTGCCTTAACCCTCTTGGGCATGGAGTTCACCAGAGCTTCACAGGTTGACACTGGAGTCCTCTTCCACTCCTCCATGATGACATCATGGAGCTGGTGGATGTTAGAGACCTTGCGCTCCTCCACCTTCCATTTGAGGATGCCCCACAGATAGTGTTGAGCGAACCCGGACTGTAAAGTTCGGGTCCGTACCGAACTTTGGGGTGTCCGAGACCCGGACCCGAACCCGGACTTTTCAAAAAAGTCCGGGTTCGGGTCTGGGGTTCTGGTAATTTTACCAAAAGTTCTGAAAATTGCTGTAAAAAAGTCCAGGAAAGTCCTAGAGGTCTGCAAAAGGAAGGGAAATGGGGGTAAGGGTGGGACAAGTGCCCTACAAAGAAATGGGGACAGGGAAATAACTAAAAGCATTTTTAAAAAAATAATTTCATAAAAAAAATCAAAAATGGAGGTGGATGTGGACCATCTTCAAACTGTGTCTGAAAAGTATTAATTAACGGTAGAAGCCATATAACTGTTCTAAAATCATCTTCAAATGTGTCAAAAAAGTATAAATAAGCCGGGAGAACCCATATCACTGTTCTGCAAACATCTGGAAACTGTGTGTAACACTTTAACTAAAACCGGGAGAAACCATACTACTGTTCTGCAAACATCTGGAAACTGTGTAACACTTTAACTAAAACCGGGACAAACCCATATCACTGTTCTGCAAACATCTGGAAACTGTGTGTAACACTTTAACTAAAACCGGGACAAACTGAACTACTGTTCCAATGTGTGTCAAAGGTCTACAAACGTCTTGTCATCAAGTCAAACAGGGCCAAAATCAATTTCA
>BLSH010323972.1:983599-996911 GCA_018402905.1 Glandirana rugosa | reverse complement strand
CTGTCTCCTCGCCTCGGCGGGCCTCCTGTTCCACGATGACACGGATGGACTGAGCTCAGGTGAGGACTCCTTCTCTGACACAACCTCACTGAGTTCGCTCGTCACGATGACGGTCCGTTCGTTTCATTAAAAAAAAAGTACACTCCGAACATCTAAAGTGTCCCTCGGACCGTGTGGTGGTCTGGTCTGCCTGAGAGGGCTGGGGCTGGCTGGGCCCTGGATGGTCTGCAAGTAAAAAAAAAAACATGATTCAATCTGGTCACTAGTAGCACCTGGCTGGCACCTGACTGGCAGTCCTCGTGACTCCTGAGGCCTGTAAATTTCATACTGCAGGGAGGGACAGGGTCCCTGTCTCTCCCTGTAAAATGTACAGGCCTCAGGAGGACTGCCAGCCAGGTGCTAGTCAGTGCTACTAGTGTTCAGATTGAATCATGTTTTTTTTTTACTTGCAGACCTTCCAGGGCCCAGCCAGCCCCAGCCCTTCCAGGCAGGCCAGACCACCACACCCAGTCCAGGCCCTGTCCCTCCCAGGCTCCCTGTGAAATCTACAAGCCTCACATGAAAAAAAAATTACTTTGCTTGCCTGGCAGTAGCACTGCTCGCTTGAGTCACTCCAACACAGTCTCTTCCTCAGGAGTGGACTCGAGTCAGGTAGGCACAGTAGCACCTTGTCCTCCGGGCGGCTCCGCTCCTCTGTCTTGCTGCATTGAGTCCGCGACTTCTTCTTCCCGCCGCGAGTGACCATCCCCGTGCAACCGCGCTGCCCACACACAGGTCTCTGAGTCTCTCTCCTCTCCGCCGACTCCAAGGCACGCACCATCCGACCAATCCCTCCCTGCCCTAGATCACTCCGCAGCCCACATGAGGATAAGTGGGCAGCGCCACACTCGCTGGCTGTCTTCCTACGGCCTAGGAGGAGTCGGGGGGACGCATGATGATGATACAGTTACAAAAAAAAAAAGTGATGTGTAAAAAAAAAAGTCAGCGGCGGACACCACAGGCAGCCCTGTCGGACACCGGTGTCCGGGAGTGGACACCTTGCCTATCCCTGAACTAAGGTAACCAGTAATGTCACCGCTCCTCACTCCTTATATCGCCAACAGACACCAAGCACAGTTCTGGAATAGCTCACACCAAAGGCCCATATGTAAAAGTAAGGGGACCGCTCATGGTGCATTTATTTTAAACGGAACATATACTCATTCACCTAAGTGAAATAACAGGCATTTCATATAAACTGCATCCAGCACCCCAGCGGGTGTGATGGCGTCACCGCTATAAATCCGCCCTACACATTTTGTCACAACGGACATTTTCACTGGGACTGGGGTCATCACTCCGTTGCCCCAGTGTACTTTACATATATTTATTATTTATGGTGGAAGTTATATTATGTATATATGTACTGAATGTAATGTTGATTCACATTATTTATTTTCACATTATTATTTAAAAGATATTAATTTATATTACTATTTCAATTAAATATGCTTTATGTTGTAAGACATCTCTGCTGCTTAGGGGTACAATGTGGTCATTGTTTTTAAATATATATATATATATATATATATATATATATATATATATATAGTCATTTTGTTTCCTGTGACTTTCACTGTTTGTAGTGCTATTGTGATAGTTGTGCTCTGTGCTATAACCTGCTCCCTTTGCCATTCTGAATCAGGATCCTGTGTTTTGAATCAAGCATAACAGCATGAAGAATGTGTAAATATTTCATAAGGTTCACACAATTGTTACACACAAGTCTCCGACAATAAGGCCCCAGGATGCACTTCTGCTGCTTGTTGGTTTGCTTTCAGCGTCTTCTCGCCTGTTTGATTAAGGTTTAGTCTCTGCTGACAGATTACTGCTGGACAAGGCTTCTGGCTGTGCCCCACAGAATGAGTTAAGCTAAGGATTAACCAGTGCACTCTCCCTAATACAGCCAAACTGTCAACAAGATCAAAAGGTTTTACAGAAGACACTGAGCAATTTAGGAATGCGTCTTTTTCTGAATGAGCCCATGCAAAGAAAGTAAGAATATTTAGCAGCCCCTCTGAAGAAACCGCTTATGAACTTTCTTTTTTGTTTGTTATCCATATAAAGACTATAACAACGTTAGTCCAATAAAGTGAATCTGCAACCAACTTTAAAATTGCAGGTGAAAGCACAGAAATATTAAGAATTCTAAATACTAATGCCTAGTACACATGAGCCAACATTCAGCCCGTGTGTATGGCAGTTTGGCTAGCTTCTGCCGGACGAGCATTCTGGAAAACCAGCAGCCGACCATCTCCCTGATCGGAGAGTTCTCAGTGGAGGAGATTGCTGTACTAACGTCGGATCATTAGTACAGCAGCTCTGACCGGAGCTGCTAGGTTTTTTTACGTTGAACCCAGCTGGTTGAATGAAAAAAAACCTATTTGCGTGTACCAGGCTTTACTCGCATTCCGTTTTTTCTTTCCATAAGTAATGGTAGAATATTTGACTGCTCCAGAAGATTCAGTTCCCTAACACAGCCCTCTCTCTCCTTGCTTATCATAGACCTCTCCTCTTCTGGGACATTGGCGGCGGAGGTTCTACTGCTGCTTACAGGAACAAACTGTATATGACCAAGGTTTGCAAGAGGTTGTCTCTAAAGCCTGGTACACACTAACAGTTTTTTTTTTAGTTGCAGGAAAAACCTGACAGCTCTGGCCAGAGCCATTGTACTAACAGCAATCTCCCCTGCTGACCTGTTGTGTACTGACAGGGGAATGCCCCCCCCGACAGAACACTCTGATCAGCGTTCCCCGCCGGCCAAAAGCCGGCCAAACAGACCGACATACATGTGGGCCGAATGTTGGCCGTTTTTTTTTTTTTTTTTTAAGCTGGCAAATGTCTTCAGACATTCGGCCCGTGTGTACCCATCTTAACCTGATTGATGCAGTATATATCCTGCATTTAGAGGACCGGCCTGCTGTTTTAGAAGTAGGAGCTCCAAAGGCCTGTAGGAGCTTCAAATGTTTTGTGAGCTCCACAGGCTGTCAAAATACCTGAACAGTGGCTGCATTTGATTGGATGGTGCTGCAGTTTGGCAAGGAAATTTCCAGCAGGCTCCTTTTGACTAAAGTCGATCGGACAGCCGAGTTACCGAGGTAAGTGGGGTCGGCAGGGTTACTCACTGAACAAATTTTGCCCCGGTCCTCAGGAACTGTCAGAAATTTTCAGTGTATGGTCAGCTTAAAAGATCTGAACGTAAACAGTACAAGCTGTAATGAGAAAGGTGTGTGAAATTGAAGTGGGTAAGTCAACATTTGCAACAATGTTTAAAAGCATTTTGGAGTAATTAAATCACATTTCACATTAAATTACTACAGTAAGCCCCAGCAAGTACAAAAATGCAACACAGGGAGGACACATGGGATTGTCGCTAAGGCTGAATTAGCAATGTACAAAAAGTTAATGTAGAAATGAAGATGTTTAACACTACTTCAAATGGGTCATTTATATTTTTAGCACACCAATAAATAGATAAGGAAAGCATTTTTGGCAGAACACGAGAATTGGCTCTCACGTGAACACTGAATGATTGGCAGTATTTTCTGGCATTTTCTAATTAAACCTAATAGGCTTTTAAAATACTATAAATGCAAAATGATTATGCGTTGAGGATTTTGTCCTATGTTAACAGTTCACTGTATTTCAGCTTAGTTAGTCAAGTATTTGTTTTTTCTTTCTTTTTAAGGGTGGGGGGAGTAATACTGGCAATATGTATTTAATCTGCCTGCTGTTTTTTTCTGGACCACTTAATAAAATTAATTAACTGACCATGATCCCCTGATCTTAGAGTGATTGTAAAGTCTCATTTTTTTTTTTTTAGTTTAAAATAACAAACATGTTATACTTACCTCCTCTGTGCAGTTGGTTTTGCACAAAGCAGCCCAGATTAACCTCTTCTTGAGTCCCTCTTCACTGCTCCTGCCCCTGTCCAGTGCCTCCACAGCAAGCAGCTTGTTATGGGGGCACCCAAGCTGAATCACAGCTCTGTGTGTCCATTCAGACACAGAGCCCTGCCCCACCCCCCCCTCTCTTCTGATTGGCTAACTAACTTTGATTAACAGCCACGGCCTTTAATAGAGATGTTATCGTAGCAGTATCTTTAAGACCATACTGAATAGATACTTCTATAGCATGTTGCATGTTGGGGTTTGTGTCCCACAAGTACCTAGTCATTTGTAATGGTGTTGATAACTACCATAATAGTTTTAATGGACTGGAAATGAACTGGACCCTTAATGGTATTTCTTCCAGTGTGATTACAAGCACAGGTTGCTTGAGGTGATTGTATCCGTATTAGTGCAATAGTGCCAGAGAAAATTGAGTACTGTCCGTGATACTTTTTTTATTTGCACTAACATAACATTTTTAGGACAAGCTTTCGGGGTATTCTCCCCTTCTTCAAGGTCCAAGCGTACTGCTTGGACTTTGAAAAAGGGGAGAATACCCCGAAAGCTTGTCCTGAAAAATGTTATGTTAGTGCAAATAAAAAAAGTATCACGGACAGTACTCAATTTTCTCAAGCACAGGTTGTGTCTGGTCTATTCACATTGTTTTCAATCAAGCCCTGATGAATGTGGCGTTTTTGGATCCCCGAAAGGTGTTGACTACTCTTTGGATTATCTCCCTATCTTTTATTAGAATAAAGTCATATGTGGACCTTTTTGCGGTGGATTGGCGGTTCAGTTTATATTTTTGTTACATTACACTACAAGCCAAGGAGACCGTTGAAACCCTCTGGGGCGTAGAAATCGCCTGACCGGGAACCAAATTACTTACATCGATACTTTAAGATAGCAGTAACAATAAGATAATAATTTATGGGTCCAGAGCTATTTTTTCCCCTTCCTCAAATTAAAGTTTTGAGCTTCTCACATGATACACACACACATTTTTGGTGCTATTGTGCACTAATCTCATGTATGAACACACACACACCTCATCACAAATCAAGAAACTTGCCTGGCTGCTACACAGGTTCATTGGCTTTGATATTTAGAGTCTCTGACACTGAACAAGTATTTGATAAGAAAAGTCAGAGTGAATCTAATCTGCATATATATTTTTACATGATTGGCAACTTCAAGAGTACTAAAGCTGTCAGAGCAGCATGGCAGCTAAGCAAGCAATATTTACTTTCAGTGCTAAAGACTTAGGAAGGTGTTGTATTCTACAACCCAGGATACAACTTTATCCAAGAGTCACATTTACTATATAAATTGACCAAAATATGTAAAAATAAAAAGATAGTTGTGTTTAAAACTCTTTGTAGATGCAAAGTCAGTGAAGCAAGGAAAGGAAGTGTATTCCTTGCCTATGGTACAAAAGTAACAGAGTAAGTTCTTCCAGGTTCATTCAGTCTGCTCTCTATCCTAAATCCCTCTGCAGTGGTTCCAGGCTCACCGAAGACAAAAGTAAGCTCTGGGACCATGAGAGGAGGCCCATTTCGCAGAGCTTTTTTGCTGGATAGCCACCAAAAATGGCAGAGTGGAGCACCAAGCAAAAAAAAAATATGGGTTAGACCTTGACTATAGGCATCTAGTATTTTCCTCCAGAGTGTATTTACACTCAAAACCGATATTGTAGATCTTAGTAAATGCTGGACAGTTAAACTACCTCATGGTTTCTTATATTTCTCAAGACGTCTTTGTTATTCCCATATCCGTACACTTGCTGTGACTATTATTTGGTGGTCCTGTACTTTATTTTATATTATGGATAATGCATCAGTAGTAACGGAAACACCTTTTGGTGGGTGGCAATATCTGGCTGACAAACCTTCAGCCAGTGTCATACTAAGTTCAGCAAACTCCACTTGTAAGGAGACCACGCTGCCGGGACATTCTATTCTGACAGCTGGACTTGCCGCTTTCTGAATACACTGCTCAGTGGCTGCAGCAAGATCAACAATTGTTCTTTTCAATAGAATTTGACCAAATGATTGACTTCTCTTGAGCAGGGGCAGCCACTGATTGAAATGAAAAAATGAATTTCGATCCATCTATGGCCAGTTTAGGAATTGGTTATTTAACATGACTTGCTGCTATTTTTGTTTTTTCTTCCACGTACACTGTCTTTGAAGCAGTGATTGGTTACTATGCATCTACAAATAAGTTGCTGTTTATATTTATTTCTGATTAGATAATTGGGTGAGCCATTTGAAATTAGGAGGTTCTGTATATCTCATGCACTTAGCTGTGAACTTAACGTTAGTTATATTACCTGCTGGGTTTCTTTTCTCTTTAATGTTGTTATAGTGACAAGTAGAGTTATGAAGCTTGAAATTTGTACAAATCAGTTGTCAATCAAAGCGACCTGTCAGTTTGTCAGCTACTTGTGTCCTGCTGTGCATGGAAAAGGTGGTGAGTACACAGATGAAGTGGAAAGAAGATTTAGACAAGGGGGCAAATACAAAGACAGAAAATTAATTCAAATGGCTCTGCAATAAGAAGCTCTGAGGTTTGTGCTGTTCCTGTAGTGCGGCCATTGATTTCTTGTCCTTGATGTTGAGCAGCCATGCAGCCAGAAATTACACATTACACTTAGTTGAAAGCTGCTGTTTATCACCAGCTAAATAACCCCCCATCTGCACATAAAAAGCCAGGTGCTGTTTTGCTGGTTGAATGTCGTCAGCTAGGCATGTAAAAGGCATTCTACACTGTTTTTTAGGTTTAATATATACTTGGAACATTGTTGAAGTGAGCCTCTGTGAGAAGAAATATAGACACAACAATTGCAGACTTGTTTTTAAAGATGCAGGTTTTGGGGTTGCTGGCCAATAATTGGCATCATTGCCTAAGCTGGCTATACACTATAAAATTTTGTGGGGCTGAACATGAAAAACCACTTAGTTCCCCCATTCAGATAGATGGAGGAGTCTCTACTGGGTGGCACAGTGGTGTAGTGGATAGCACTTTCGCCTGGCAGCAAAAGGGTTGCTGATTTGAATCCCAACCACGACACTACCTGCTTGGAGTTTACATGTTCTCCCTGTGCCTGCATGGGTTTCCCCCAGGTACTCCGGTTTCCTCCCACACTCCAAAAACATGCTGGTATGTAAATTAGATCCTGTCTAAATTGGCCCTAGTATATTTATGAATGTGAGTTAGGGACCTTAGTTTGTAAGCTAATTGAGGGTAGGGACTGATGTGAATGCACAATATATATGTAAAGCGCTGCGTAAATTGACAGCGCCATATAAGTACCTGAAATAATAAATAAAAAATACTGCTAGCTATTTAATTCTGACAGCCAACACTCCCCAGTATCAGAATACCTTAGCAGTGACTACATCTGACTGGATGCAGCATCTTTTTGGCTGATAATTTTCACCCAGCTCCTTCGATTTTCAGATGCTGACAAGGCCACCCACGGCTCAGTGTTTGATGATGGGAACACGCACACTCCTTTTCTCATATACTTACCTTACTAGTTTAGGTAATTGATGTTTTTGTTAGACATACAGTGCTTTGAAAAAGTATTCATACCCCTTGACGTTTTACAATTACAGCTGCAAATCTTTTTGGGTATGTCTCCACCAGCTTTACACATCTAGAGAGTGACATTTTTGCCCATTCTTCTTTGCAAAATAGCTCAAGTTCTGTCACAGTGGATGGAGAGCGTCTATGAACAGCAATTTTCAAGTCTTGCCACAGATTCTCAATTGGATTTAGGTCTGGCTCTTGACTGGGCCATGCTAACACATGAATATGCTTTGATCTAAACCATTCCATTGTAGCTCTGACTGTATGTTTAGGGTCGTTGTCCTGCTGGAGGGTGAACCTCTGCCCCAGTCTCAAGTTTTTTGTTGACTTTAACAAGTTTTCTTGCCCTTTATTTGGCTCCATTGATCTTCCCATCTACTCTGACCAGCTTCCCGGTCCCTGCTGAAGAAAACCATCCCCAAAGCATAATGTTGCCACCACCACGTTTCACGGTAGGGATGGTATGTTCAGGGTGATGTGCAGTGCCAGTTTTCCCGCCACACATAGCATTTTGCTTTTAGGCCAAAAAGTTCAATTTTGGTCTCATCTGACCAAAGCACCTTCTTTCACATGTTTGCTGGGTCCCCCACATGGCTTCTCACAAACTGCAAACGGGACTTCTTATGGATTTCTTTCAACAATGGCCCTGACCTGTCTGGTGTGTTCCTTGGCCTTCATGGTGCTGTTTGTTCACTAAGGCTCTTTAACAAACCTCTGAGGGCTTCACAGAACAGCTGTATTTATACTGAGCTCAAATTACAAGCAGGTGGACTCTATTTACTAATTAGATGACTTCTGAAGGCAGTTGGTTCCACTGAATTTTAGTTAGGGGTACCAGAGTAAAGGGGCTGAATACAAATACATGTCACACTTTTCACATATTTATTTGTAAAATTTTTTGAAATCCATTTATAATTTTCCTTTCAGTTCACAATTATGTGCCACATTGTTTTTGGTTTATCGCATAAAATCCCCCCAAAAAAATAATACATTTACGTTTTTGGTTGTAACATGAAAAATATGGAAAATTTCAAGGATTATGAATACTTTTTCAAGACACTGTACTTGAAGAGGTACAAGCTCTGCTGTTTTTTGTTCTGCTTGTAGTAGGACAGTACAGACTTAAGTTGGCCATACACTAGTAGAATTCTATTCAAAATGTTTTGTTTTAAATGTTCAATTTTCCAATGGTTGTGTATCAAGTTCATGTTTGTTTTCAACCACGATGACGAAAAAAAAGTATGATGGAAATTTTTTCTTGAACAAATACTTTTCTAACAGTGAATGGGATTTTTTTTCAGGAAATTATATTTATTCCAAAATAAAATGTTAAAAGCAAATAAAATTATTTTCGAACGATAGTCGTCCAGTCATCGAATATACAAAGAATATGCCTATATACAATAGATGACAGTGATGTCTGCAGTTCCTGCATCTCTTCTTATTATTCAAATGTTGGTTTCTTTTGAAAACTGCATATTCTTCTTTATTAGTATTTACATTTGTCGTTAAGAAAACATCAGTAATGTCTGCCAGATAGACTAAAGTGAATGCAGCTTTCCAAGGTCTGGACAGGCTACACAGGTTTCATTCATATGCAGCCCATGCATAACCTAACTGGCCATAGACATTGGAGTGCATACTCACAATCATGATCTGACCATCTCACTGTGTCTTTTGACCCAGCTCCAGTCATAAACTGTAATGCTTGGGTTGAACAAGAGTTTGTTAGGCCTTGTTCACACGTATGGTGCCTATACTGGAGGATAATTTATGTTGGGTGACTTTTCAGAGGGCATTTGACAGGCAGCGAGGAGGCATTACATCATCTCCTCACTGCCTGTTTTATCCCCTTAAACCCCACACTAGTGTGCCACATCCACGTGCATTGCAAGCAGTTGCAGGGTGCCTCTATTCACTTGAATGGGTCATGCTCAGTGGGCGGTACTGCCCACCAGACACGACAATGGGGATAATTTTTGCTGCACCATGATGCAAAGCAATCACGGCTGTGGCATGTACACCCCCATCTGCTGCCTTTGCAACTTAAGGGGGCGCATTTTGGATTGGCTATAAAAATGTGGCTCCCAACCGCAAGTGTAAACAAGTCCTTAAGGCTAATGAGGAGGGGGGCAGAGGGAAAAAAAATAGAATTTGGTTTTCTAAGTTTAAATTGTTCAATCACATTCTCATCCCAGATTTGACTGAGCTGCTCCTAGATATGAGGTTGTCTTATTGGGCTAAAAATGTCTATATCGGAAGATTGCCAACATGATTCTATGGCTACCTTAAAAGAGATGTTCAGAATTAAAAAAAAAAAAATAAACATTTATACTCTCCTAGGTGGATGTAGCATCAATCCAATGCTGCATCTGTTCCCTGCCAGCTCTGCAGTGAGAACTGAGTGATCAAACACCGCTGATTACTAAATTCTTCCCTTTGGCTCTAAGCAGAGAGCCGTTACTGTCAGCGGCTCTCCGCTCTGCCCAGCTGACACTCACTGGATCGCTGGGTTGTGGAGGAGGCGCGAGGGGCTGACTTAGGCTCTCGGCAGATCACTGAGAGGCTGAGCCAGGTGCTGATTCAGGCTTCTGGGTGGATCCCTATCATATGGTTGGGAACTTTTCAGAGCCTGGACCAGCTCTGTGACAAAATGAATCACAGGAGTGCAGAACAAACTGTACTCCTGTGATTCGTAGGAAAAGTATGGCAAAAAAAAGCTTACTTTGGCCATACTTCTCCTTTATACTCTAGGTGCTGCACACATGTATGTCATGAAAGTTATTTGGTGCATTTTCAGCCAGTGCTGCAATTGCTAACGGGTGTGTGGAAATTGTTATTCATGCTTTGGCTTTATTCAAACAGGTTCTTAGTTAAGTGTTGGCTTCACAGTACATCACAGACATCATAGACAGTGTAATATCCACCAACATAATTCTGGAGTTATCTCTTTTCAATAGCTCAACTGTACAGGCTCATCTTCTTGAGGTGGTCACTTAAAGACACCACAATGAAAAGCCTATCTCCTGACCACTTTATACTTACCTCTCTAGTGCCTTATCACAGTGCCTCTAACATATTCTGTGTCTGCTGGCATCAAAGACATCTCAGAAGGAGCAGTGACATGATCCCCTCTTATATGAGTGCTCAGCCCTAACTATTGACTGCTAGAGCCAAACATTGCATCCTGGCAGGGTTTAACATGCTCTAGAAAACCCAATTTCAAAAACGTTGGGAAGCTGTGTAAAATCTACATAAAAACGGAATGCAAAGATTTGAAATAAAATATCAATGTTTAAACTGGGAAAATGTACAATTTTAAGAAAAAAATAAAGTAATTATGAAACTGATGGCAGCAACACACATCTCAAAAAAGTTGGGACAGGGCAACAAAAAGCTGGCAAAGTAACTGGTACTTTCTAAGGATCAAACAGAAGCGTAGCCAGTAAACAAGCCAAAGGTTAGGAACGAGTAGTTGCAGGTTGGGATCAGGCAGAAGCGTAGTCGAGGAAGACGAGGGTTGATAACGAGTGGTAGCAAAATATGGACGGCAGCAGGGAAGACAAGAATGAGATACTGGCTGAAGAGAGCACAATAATCTGGCAAACAGGAAGTGCAGAGACATGGCTTAAATCAGGAAGTCAAGGCACAAGGCAGTGTTGCCCAATGGATCAGGCAGAGTGCTGCTGTCACGCACCTGGTGGTGGAGTCTGACTTGTGCAGGGAGCAATCTCTATTACGACCCTTATTCGGGAACACCTGGTAGTGTTGACAGGCAGTTTTAGAGTACAGGGGGGCACGAGGGCTTGACTGGGTCACTGGTGCAAGCGTGGAGAGTCCCTCTGAGTGCTCGTGCTGGGATGATAGCATAGTGGGTACAGGCTGGGTCGGCAACAGTCGGGCAGCGTGGTACAGGTGGAGCAGGCACAGAGTAGTCGGGTACAAGCAGGGTCGTCAACAGGCTGGCAGCGTGGAACACAGGGAGCAGGCAAAAGAATGGTCGTGGACTACCCGGGGTCTGTGCAGGCAGAAGGCAAGGAGGAAACAGAAGATAAGCCGGGTCACAGGAACAGGAAACTCAGACAAACTAATCGCTGGGGACACGGATAATGCTGTAGAACGGGCCTGTCCAGTTTAAATGGCTTGTTCAGCGCCATGGCTGCCACGAATGCGCCCACGTGTGCAAGTATCGCCTGCGCCTGCACAAAGGAATGGGCATTCTGCCCGGAATCTTGACAGCTGCCCAGCATCTCAGGTAGCTCAGCGAGAATAGTCATTGCCAGACACAGCAGAGGTCCCAGGTTCAAGCCCAGGTCCTGACACACTGTTATAGTAGAAAAAAAATAAAAAAACCTGATCACCATCCCATAGTAGTTACTGTGTTAGCATGGTAACACTGTATTGCTCTGGTCACAGTATGTAAAAAAAAAAGGAAAAAATGTAATAGAAAAGAAAAACGTACTTTATAAAAATGAAACAAATTATAATTTTATTTTCTCTACATACTTTCACTAGTTAGTATCCCTCATCACTGCCCCACCAGTTATATGATGACGCTGTACTGCACTGGTGGCAGAAAGTGTAAAAAAAAAAAAAAAAGTGAACCTTTTTTTTTTAATATCTTCATATTCCAAAAAAGTGTGACAAATTACAATTTCAAAAAACTCGCCAAACCGCTTACTCAATACCTTGGATTGCTTACTTTCCAAAAAGGGGGATATTTGTACTGTTCTGCCATTCTGAAGCCTCAAGAAATCAGTACATCAGGATTGATCGATAAATATACTATATATACCATAGTTTGTGGACTCTAGAACTTTCCTTCAGACTAAGGTCTCGTGGACACTGGTTTCTTGTAAATGATGTTTATGCTGACCGAAGATAATCAGCGTAATAAACTCAGGGCATTCAGACAACAGTCCATAAACTCCTCTGCTAATCAATTGCTAAAAACGTCCATGTGTGCATGGAAACATAGGATACCATAGATGGGAGTTTAAGGGCAGTTAAAAAAATGCCCAAACTCACAAAAGCGTGATTTTAACAGCAGCAGCGAGGCCTAAATAATATACAGGGTGGGCCATTTATATGGATACACCTTAATAAAATGGGAATGGTTGGTGATATTAACTTCCTATTTGTGGCACATTAGTATATGTGAGAGGGGAAACTTTTCAAGATGGGTGGTGACCATGGCGGCCATTTTGAAGTCGGCCATTTTGAATCCAACTTTTGTTTTTTCAATAGGAAGAGGGTCATGTGACACATCAAACTTATTGGGAATTTCACAAGAAAAACAATGGTGTGCTTGGTTTTAACGTAACTTTATTCTTTCATGAGTTATTTACAAGTTTCTGACCACTTATAAAATGTGTTCAATGTGCTGCCCATTGTGTTGGATTGCCAATGCAACCCTCTTCTCCCACTCTTCACACACTGATAGAAACACCGCAGGAGAAATGCTAGCACAGGCTTCCAGTATCCGTAGTTTCAGGTGCTCCACATCTCGTATCTTCACAGCATAGACAATTGCCTTCAGAGTACTTTCTTATTTCAATGCAATTTTGGTTCGTGTGGTAACAAAAAGAACACTTTAAGGGTTATTCAAACTACACAGTGTACTGGGAGAAGGATAACTTTTTTGTTTTCAACCTAAGTTTTACCGGCTGAAGTTTTACCGGCGGTACCAGTGGTGGGTAGAACTTTTCAAAGGGGAGAGTGTATATGATTACACGGTGTTTATCCTTCAATTATAGTGGTTGGTAAGGGTAAAATAATTCCACATAGGT
>BLSH010323972.1:945963-983164 GCA_018402905.1 Glandirana rugosa | reverse complement strand
TTATAAGACAACACTATTTAGATTTTTCCTTACGCTAAAGTTTCCCCCCTCACATATACTAATGTGCCACAAACAGGAAGTTAATATCACCAACCATTCCCATTTTATTAAGGTGTATCCATATAAATGGCCCACCCTGTACTCTGATTTGGGTTATTTTCACCAAAGAAATGTAGCAGTATACATTTTGGCCTGGTATTGAAGTGGTTAAAAGGGAGATCAACATTAATATTCGCATTCCTTTTTAGATTTATCACAACAGAATATTTGCGACATAATCAAATTAGACATTATAGAAATACATTTATGAAGTAGAACATATTTATAGATGTTTGGTTCCCCAAAGGGGATTTTTCAGTTTTGTTTTGCAGTTTAAAAATAAAAATTATAGTGTACATCTTTGGCTTACAATAACAGTTATAACATCATATACACCACGCAAGCACAAAACTAGATAAATCCTGTGAAACCATGGGTGGCATGAATGTGTTTTTTTATATGGTATTGTATGGTATAACAGTGCAGTTGAAGGGAAGAGAGAGAAACTCCATAGATATTTTGGACATTGATAGGTCAGTTGGCGGGAACACAAAACTTACGCTCATAAGTGGTCCAAACAGCCATTAAATGTTGGCATTTTGTACTCCCTGGACACAAAATGTGTGGATATGTACAACACAAGCTCTTCTCTCTTCTTTCGTTCTCCTTTTGCCTTGTACACAGCACAGCTGTCCAGGATATGACAGCTACACTATTAGCAGAGCCATTAAGAGGTGTTGAACATTCTCAAGGAAGTGATTTGCAAAAAAACGACAATGTTGGCTGCTGTCGGACATTAATTATATGCTGCATTCTGCTGAGGGGGAATGAAAATGGATCCTTTCCCCTGTGTACATCCATGCAAATGCTGCTGTTTAACCCAAAAAAGGACATTCTAAGAGTGTTTTGTCCCCCCCCCCCTTTTTTTAATTTTTTTATTTTTTTTTTAGTAGCTATAAATATTTTTCAATAACAACATTTTCAAACAGAATAGTAGTATATGAAATAGCATTGCATTAAAAACATAATATATAATATTTTTATACTTATATTTTTTATTAAGATAAAAAAGTTTACAGTACATAGCAGTTAAAGAATAAGAAAACTTAAATTTAAATCCTATCCATCCAAGGTGATACTGTACATAGCATTACAAAAACAGAACCTTGTGGTTGAGAACTTTCACCAATTTGATGGTGCACAGTGAATTATTGTACCTGAGTGATCAGTGTTCATCATCAAAGTGACCGCGCTAAAGTTATCACTAGGTGATAGTTTTATCTCAATTCAAAACTATTTTTAACTAAGAATTTTATGCTGGAAAAATAACAAAAACATATACTATTACATGTAGACGTATAGTCTGTGAGGTCAATCTTGATGACGGTAAATGAACCAAGGGTCCCACTTAGCGTCAAAGGCAGGAATAGAGTCATGCAATGTATGGAATATTTTTTCCGTCCACATTATCTGGTCTATATGGGTAATCACTTGAGCAAAGGGAACTGTATTGGACTTCCAGTTAAGGGCAATTGCCCATTGGATAGCTGTACAAAGAGTGTGTACCAGTTTCAATAGGTGTTTTGATATATCTGGGACTTTGTCAAATAAAAGGCATTGTGTGCGTCAGAGCCCCTTGCCTCCCTATCAACTTATCTACCAGCTCAAAAATCTGTCTCCAGGTTGGCTGTATGAATTCGCAGTCCCAGAATACATGCAAAAAGAAACCTGGGAGAGCACAGCCCGAAAGCAGGAAGGGGAGACCTGTGGATAGATCATGTGTAAACATAAGGGGGTATAGTACCAGCAAGTAAACAATTTAATTGCTGCTTCCCATATATTGATGGATTTGGTACAGTTTTACATGTTTTGCCATTTGGATTCCCAGTTCTGAGTGTCAAACTCTAAGTTCAATTCTCGTTCCCAGGTAGACATATAAATTAATTTCGGGCTGTCACCTATCGTCACTATTGTCTTATAGAGTCCAGGAATGAACCCCTTCTGTCTGGGGACATTGTGTCAAAGGAATTCAAAAGATGTGTGTGAATCGGACGGCGTTAAAGAATAGTGCGCCAGAAAGAAATGGCGGATCTGGAGTATTGCTGAAATTTTTTTTGGGACTGTAACTGAGAAAATTATATAAATTGTGAGTCCGCCTGAAAGTCCCTCAATGCGGTCAAGCCTTGGGTTGTCCAAATTTGAAACATTCCAGGATCATCAAAGGCCGCAGGGAGCCTTGGATCTTCCAGAGAAGAAGCCTCTGGAGGTGCTTTGGATATTAGCTCCATCTTAAATCTGTAAAGTTCCCATAATTTTAGAGAGTGGCCCACTACCATGTTATGTTTCCCCAGTTCAGAGGTCTGGCATTTAGAGGACCACAATAGGCCAGGAAAGTAATAAGGGGAGATTGAAGTTTGTTCAAATATAATCCATGGGACCTGTGATCCAACAATATTCCACTGTGCCAACTGTGAGAATCTGCTGGCGATATAGTACAACCACACCCGAGGGTCTCTTAGACCCCCTAACTGATTACCCCAGTATAACACTGCTCTTGAGAATCTTGGGGGTTTATTGTGTCAAATTAATCTGTTAAAGTATGCCTGGATCTTAAGGAGCTAGGATTTCAAAATCATAATGAAATAAGTGGAGTAATTTAGGGAGTATTGTCATCTTAATCGCCACCATTCTCCCAAAGAACGAGATATGATAGGCTGACCAAATTTTCAGTAACTGTTTCAGTTTAGTAATCATGGGAGGAAAATTATACTCAAATAATAATAATTTATAATCACACGGAAGCACTATACCCAAATACGAAAGAGATGATTTGGCCCAAATAAAGGGAAATTTACCCTTTAGGTTCTCCAGTTCATCAGAGGCAAAACCAACCGATTTTGATACATTCACCGATAGACCCGATACGTTAGCAAAGTGTGACAGGGTCTTAAGCATGTTGTTAACCTCCTTAGCGGTGTTCCCGAGTGTGGCTTTTCATACCTAAAGCGGTAACCCCGAGCCACACTCGGGCTAGCATCGCTGGATCCAGGCAATGTTACTCACCTTGTCCCCTGGATCCAGCGATGTCCTCCCGCGGTGTCAGCGTGTCCGCGGGCTGTGTCCGCAGCTCCGATGCCTCTGTGTGCCTCCGGGCTCCGTTCCCTGCGAGCGTCGCATCGCACGGGGGCGGAGACCGGCGGGAAATTCAAAAAGTGAAACACACACAGTACATACAGTACACTGTAATCTTATAGATTACATTACTGTATGAAAACATTTCACATCCCCTTTGTCCCTAGTGGTTTGCCCAGAGCCCTGCATGCACTTTTATATAATAAATGTCATTCTTTCTGCCTGGAAACATGAGAATGTCCATAGCAACCAAAAAGTGTCCCTTTGCGTCAAAAGTGGTTTTTGATCAGCTAGAAAACACCGATAGTAAATAAGAATCATTTGCAGAATTGAGTGATACTGATTTTTGGGGAAATTTATCATCAGAAACTGAAAGTGACGACAGCGACAATTCTGCAACTGAGCAAATTTTTGCGTTTTTGGTTTGACTACATTATTGAATAAATGCAAAATAATTGTACCGCTTTCAGCACCAAAAATCAGACATAATCATACCGCCAGGGATACTAACCATTGCATGCCTATAGTACATAACGCCATATCTCCATGCAGAAAACCATTACCGCTTTCAGCAATAAATTCCAGACTCAGTCATACCGCCAGGGAGGTTAAAGTGACCATGGGGTTGGTAAGAAATAGTAGAACATCATCTGCATACATGCACAGTTTAAAAGTTGAATCCTCTTTATCATAACCTTCTATATCAGGGTGACGTAGAATGGAAGTGGCCAGAGGTTCAATGGCCAGGGCAAATATCAAAGGGGATAATGGGCAGCCCTGCCTGATGCCCCACCAAGCTGGAAGAAATCTGAGCTACCTCTTGGGATTTTAATTTGCGTTTGGGGATTTTGGTACAAAGCCTGAAACGCATGGAAAAACTCTCCCTGAAATCTATAACGTTGTAAAAGAAGAGACATATAACTCCAAGACACACTGTCAAATGCCTTGTGGGGGCTCAACATCAACAATCTATTAGAAAAATATTTGCATCCTGAATAACATTTGCTGCAAGGCAAATATTGTCTGTGATGAGACGATTGGAGATGAACTCTGGTTGATATGGGGAAATCATTACTCCTGCTAGCCTGTCAGCTAAGATTCTACTAAAGTTGTTAATGACAGATATGGGCCTAAAGTTTTGGGGGTGAACATGGTCCTTGTTAGGCTTTGGAAGCAACAACATATTTACCAAAAGCATGTGGTATTCCATGACCTTTAAGAATAAAGTTGAAAATCTGAAACAGTTTGGGGGATAATTGAGAAGAATTTTTTTTTATAATATAGGGAGGTGAACCCGTCTGGACCAGGTGCAGAGCCACTTTTAAGTGATTTAACAACTTTCATAACTTCTTGAGAAATTGGGGAATTAAGGGATTCCAATTGTGATAAAGTGTAGGGATTGGAATGGAGTCAAACCAAGAGAGAGACTCCACTGTAGGGCTCTTTTCAACACAAGAGGTAATGTCATATTGAAACTAAAGAGTAATCTAAGCAACGGAACACCATTTTTAGTGTGTTTTAAAGGTACCAGAACATTGTTTAGTCCATATAGCCTGAAAAAACATAATATTAAAGCAACACTGTACTGAAAAATAAAAGTCATTATATATAGACAAAAACAGCAGGCACTACTTACTTCTATAGTCTTACTTCTATAGCACTCACACACTGCCAAAATCTGCCATTGGAGTCCCCAGAATTGCCATGCAAATACTCTTTACAGCACACAAAGCATTTGACTGCAGTACTGAGGACTGCATTGTTGGGGCAGGAGAGAGTGCCCCATTTGCCCAAACCTGAAAGCTGCATGTTTTGGTTTGCACACTGGAAAGCAGTCGGGGAGGTAGGGTAGTACGGTAGAGGTAGGAGGAGGCACCTCCTGGTGCCTGCAGAGCCAAGCTGAAAATGTATAACCAATCCGCTCCTGGTCAACAGAATTCTATGTAGTGTTCTGCTTTTTATTTTTTTCTTTCCTGTGTTATGGGAGGCAAGGGCCTATAGGTAAAACTTATTTTATTTAGTTCTGCTTTAAATGTATTTTGATACCATTGTGTATCCACCTAATTTGCAGGGTGTTTATGCTGCAAATGGATGAAAAATACACAAGTATACAAAAAGTGTACCTAGTCAAAGGAAGTAACCTTCTTAGAAAAAGAAGGCCCAAACCTACTATACAGTTTGTTGACTGAACTAGTATACTGATTACACGTCTGGTGGTTCTGTCCCCAAATAGCCCCTTATGGAAGGCTGTGCAGTTGGCAATCAAGCAGATAACAGACCAGGACCTGCCACTCCAACCAGCCACTTTTCTTATCCACCACACAAGCATGTCCCTCTCTTAAATACAAATGATCCCTTACAATTCACCTGCTGAATGCTGCCAAAACACTTATCCCCAGATACTGCAGATCCACCAAGACCCCGGGACTTTCTGAATGGTTCCATTGTGTTGATCAAGAGGGAGAGATGGTAGAGCTGGTTCACACAAGCAAGGAAACTGTGTCTTCATATCTCTCTACATGGACAAGATGGTTCCTGTTTAAGATTTCCGATCTTTACAAACATTACCACCCCCCCTTTGAAGATCTGTCCTGGGTCACATCCTCCCATTTATATAGGAGATCCTCATCCTGTTTCAAAAGACCACCAGTTGAGCCTGCCAACATTCCCCGGGGGTTCCTCCTCATGGTCCTTTTCTACACCCTCACCCCTCCCCCTTTTTTTGTTTTTTCTTCTTTCGCCCCAGGACCCTGCCCCTGCTCTGACCATTAGCAATAATTTTTCATGAACCTTTATATCCACTCCCGTCCCGCTTCCCCATCCGAGTGCAATCTTCATGCCTTTGCCATCTGGTTTGTTATTTTGTTTCCTCACTTACTACAAGATACGTCTAGGTTCTTACACTTGGGCAACAGTTAATTGTTAGTTTTTTGTTTTTCTTATAAATGTTCACTATACCCAAAGGATGATTCTGACAGATTACTAGTGCTGCTTTTTGTCATACTGCCTACTCTGCAGTGTATTTGTATGCTGATTGTAAGTGTCTCTGTCAGCTGTTTTCTGTATTGTTCTTATGGCTTTACTCAATAAAATCTTTTTTTTTTTCCATAAAGAACTAGTACTGGCCATGTTATAATCTAGCAAAGCAGTTTTTCATCAAGTACAACTACAGCTACAGTTGTCCGGTCAGTTCAACTTGAGAATGTGTGTGTGATTACTGTTTTCCATGTTTCCGCACATTGTGTTCACAGAGAAACACATTTAAAGGTTTTTCTGAACATATCTACACTCTCCGCTGAAACCACCAACTATGGAAGGAAGTTCCACATCCTCACCACTCTTAACAGTAAAGAACCCCTTAAGCAGCTTAGGATTGAACCACTTCTCATCCAACTTCATTGTGTGGCCACGTGTCTTCTTTAGAGGCCTAAGATTGAAAAGTTTCCTCCCAATGGTAGAGTCACCATTCAAGGATTTGTAAATGGCTATCTTATCCCCTCCTAAGCGCTGCTTCCCCAGGGAGAATAAGTTTAGTGTTTGTAGTGGTTTCTCATTACTGAGGTCTTCCATCCCTTCTCTGGACTTTCTCCAGTTCAAGCACATCCTTTCTTGAGGACTCGTGACCAGGCATACTCAAGATGTGGCTAAAGCAAAGTTTTGTAAAGTATTAGGCTCCATGCACACTGGATGCTCTCTGGGCGTCGGATTATGTGGCAGTACAAATACCAAATGGACCCTCTGCACACTGCTACACCCTTCCCAGCAAACTATGCAATGTAAAACAGGGATATTTAGTTCACATATATTGCAATACATGTTTAAGCTGAACAATTCCGTCAAATTAATCCCTCTTCTGGCCAGTCCTACAATGCCTTGCCACTGCAAATGCTATGGTGGACACCATGCCAACCTGGGGCATAAAGACACAAGATGGGGGAGAGCAACTAGGTTCAGATCTGGTCACTGACCTGTATATAACAGAGAAAAGATATACCTGTGCTCAAGGGGTGTGACCACATGTTAACACTACAAATACCAAATGGACCCTCTGCACACTGCTACACCCTGAGTTGCTGCACCCTGAGTTAAGCTGAGTTGGTCAGCTTAAACATGTATTGCAATATATGTGAACTAAATATCCCTGTTTTACACTGCATAGTTTGCTGGGAAGGGTGTAGCAGTGTGCAGAGGGTCAATTTGGTATTTGTAGTGTTAACATGTGGTCACACCCCTTTAGCACCCGGTAGTTCAATTACATGTACAAGCTATTGGGATCTGAGCACAGGTATATCTTTTTCTTCTGGATTATGTGGCAGGAGACGCTGCTTAAAAAACATGCTTTTAGCAGCTTTTGTAAGCAACGTTTATGCGCGTTTTTGCATGTTTATCGGCATCAGCATTTGTGAGCTTTTTTTTTTAGCCTCCATTGACTACAAGAAGTGCTGGACACGATAAACTGCTGTTGAGCGGCGTTTATGAGCATTTATTGGCGTCCAGAGTTTTTTGTGGTCAGAAGCACGACTCCTGAACGCCAATCACAGCCCTTAAACGCCACTGCTTTTAAACGACAATAAACGTCCATGTGCATGGACACATAGGATAACATAAAAGCACTTATGGGCTGTTAAAAATAACGCCCAAATGACCATAAACAGTCGTTTATCAGCTTCAGTGTGCGTGGAGCCTAAGGCTTCATGCACACAGGACTTTAAAAAAATCAGCCAAACAACGTCCGTAGCTTATCAGGGATGGTTTCAGCTTTTACAAGCGTTATATTACCGTGGTTTTTTGGCGCTTTTAAAGGGCCATCGTTTGTTTTTGTTTTTTTCAATTGATCTACAACATCCAAAAACGTTGGGGATTGACGTTTTTGGGTGTTTTTGGACGTTTTTAAGCGTTTGAATGTTTTTACAGCTGGAAAACGGCCAAAAAACCCCCTCAGGTCTTGGGGTTTTTTTTACAGCTCAAAAACGTCGCTGCTAAAAACAGCTGATAACATCCTATGTGTGCATGAACACATAGGATAACATGATGGAGGGTTTATTGACTGTAGAAAAAAATGTCTGTAACTGAAAACAGCTGCTAAAAAAACGTCAAAAAACGTCCTGTGTGCATGAGGCCTTAGAATTACAGTTTTATCTCTTGAGCAAATAGTACATTTTTAAATCAGTCTGCTGACCTTGCTTGCTGCAGCTTGTCATTGTGAGCTATTGCTGAGTCTGTCTTCTATTAGGACCCCCAGATCCTTTTCATCCTCGATTGCCCCTGGGGTACTCCCCTAGCATGTAACTTGCATTCATATTTTAGCTCCTATGTGCATTACTTTACCTTTTTCTACATTGAACCTCATCTGCCATATAGCTGCCCACCCCTCTATGTCTTCTTGTAAAGTTGCTATATCTTGTTGTGAAGTCATTGCACTGTTTAGCTTTCTGTTATTATTTATTCCAACATCTGTAAAGTTTATGAACAAGTTTAACAGAATTGGTCCCAGGATAGAGCCCTGAAGTACTCTGCTCACAACTCCAGACCATTCAGAAAATATGCCATTAATCACCACTCTCTAGACACACTTCTGCAACCAATTTCCTACATATCATGTCATCAATGCCAAAATACATTAATTTGCAGATGAATCATTTGTGAGGTACTATATTAAATACCTTAGGAAAATCTAGATACACTTTGTCCACAGGCCTTCCTTTATCCAAATTACAGCTCACCACCCTCAGAGTGTTAAAAGTGTGGTCTGGCAAGAATGGTTCTACATAAATCCATGTTAGTTACTGCTAATTTCACAGTTTGGTTCTACTTTGTAAATAGACTGGTGGTACTAGGTTGGGTAACAATTAATATGAATATAGTTACAATCTTATTTTTTAATAGTTGCATTACATATCAAGAGGCAATTTTGTAAGGAGGTTTAAATAATTCCCATATTTTTAAAAATATCTTATCAGAATTTCACTGAATCACTCTATCTGTTATTCATAATATATTTGGCTTAGTCTGCGACTCACACAGAAAAAAATTCAAGAGTTTTACACAAGACGCAAATATGTTTTTGCTAGGTGTTATGCTGGTTTAACCTCTTGACTTCGACCGTACACGTATATGTGGCTGCTCGACGGGTGGGCCTTTATGCTATGCAGCCGCATATATGTTAAAACAACTTTCTGTGCTGAGAGTGTGCTCCCTGCACGCTCCCAACATGGTAGCCGATGGGCTCCCGATACATACTCGGGAGCTCTCCGTTCATATGCCAATCACAGTGGTCACATGACCCGAATGCCCGCCTCCCGGCATTTAGAACTCTCAAAGGGCTCACGAAGGGGCTAAGCTCCCCCTCCATAAAAAAGTGGAATTTTTTGGTGTCACACATAATTGACATTAGGTATGCTTACTGAAAAGAAAAAAACTATGTATATGTGTGTATGTAGAGTATCTCACAAGTGAGTACACCCCCTCACGTTTTTGTAAATATTTTATTATATCTTTTCATATGACAACACTGAACAAATGACACTTTGCTACAATGTAAAGTAATGAGTGTACAGCTTGTATAACAGTGTAAATTTGCTGTCCCCTCAAAATAAATTAACACACAGCCATTAATGTCTAAACCGCTGGCAACGAAAATGAGTACACCCCTAAGTGAAAATGTCCAAATTGGGCCCAAAGTGTCAATATTTTGTGTGCCCACCATTATTTTCCAGCACTGCCTTAACCCTCCTGGGCATGGAGTTCACCAGAGATTCACAGGTTGCCACTGGAGTCCTCTTCCACTCCTCCATGATGACATCACGGAGCTGGTGGATGTTAGAGACATTGCACTCCATCACCTTCCGTTTGAGGATGCCCCACAGATGCTCAATAGGGTTTAGGTCTGGAAACATGCTTGGCTAGTCCATCACTTTACCTTCAGCTTCTTTAGCAAGGCAATGTTCGTCTTGGAGGTGTGTTTTGGGTCGTTATCATGTTGGAATATTGCCCTGCAGCCTGGTCTCCAAAGGGGGGGGATCATGCTCTGCTTCCGTATGGCACAGTACATGTTGACATTCATGATTCCCTCAATGAACTGTAGCTCCCCAGTGTCGGCAGCACTCATGCAGCCCCAGACCATGACACTCCCACCACCATGTTTGACTGTAGACAAGACACACTTGTCTTTGTGCTCCTCACCTGGTAGCCGCCACACACGCTTGACACCATCTGAACCAAATAAGTTTATCTTGGTCTCATCAGACCACAGGACATGGTTCCAGTAATCCATGTTGTCTTCAGCAAACTTTTTGTGGGCTTTCTTGTGTATCATGTTTAGAAGAGGCTTCCTTCTGGGACGACAGCCATGCAGACCAATTCGGTGCACTGTGCGGTGTATGGTCTGAGCACTGATAGGCTGACCTCCCACACCTTCAACCTCTGCAGCAATGCTGGCAGCACTCATACGTCTATTTCCCGAAGACAACCTCTGGATATCATTGAGCATGTACACTCAACTTCTTTAGGTCGACCATGGCGATGTCTTTTCTGAGTGGAACCAGTCCTGTTAAACCGCTGTATGGTCTTGGCCAGCGTGTTGCAGCTCAGTTTGAGGGTTTTGGCAATCTTCTTATAGCCTAGGCCATCTTTATGTAGAGCAACAATTCTTTTTTTCAGATCCTCAGATAGTTCTTTGCCATGGGGTGCTATGTTGAGCTTCCAGTGATCAATATGAGAGAGTGAGAGCGATAACACAAAATTTAACACGTCTGCTCCCCATTCACACCTGAGAACTTGTAACACTAAAGAGTCAAATGAAATCGGGAAGGGAAAATGGCTAATTGGGCCCAATTTGGACATTTTCACATAGGGGTGTAATCACTTTTGTTGTCAGCGATTTACACATTAATGGCTGTGTGTTGAGTTTTGAGGCAACAGCAAATTTAAACTGTTATACAAGCTGTACACTCACTACTTAGTGTACATTGTAGCAGTGTAATTTGTTCAGTGTTGTCACATGAAAAGATATAAAATATTTACGAAAATGTAAGGGGTGTACTCACTTTTCGAGATTCTGTATGTATAATACATATATCTCACAACTGCAAATTATCACATCCTTATGATGAGAAGCACTCAAAGCAGTCTTGGCAATTGTTAGCAAGTAGTACACAGTCTAACTGTTCAGTACCAAATTTATTCTATATCAACACAGGTCAAATGCTAAAATAGTGTTTTATTTTTCTTATATGCTTTAATCAATGAGGGCTATGGCAGCCAATATTGCCTACGCCAACACTTCACAACTAGACACATGGAAGGCAACACCACTCCTCGGCCTGTGCCATCCTTATGTCAGCAACGTCCAAATTGGCAATGTCAGCTCAGGAGCCATCCCACTCACAGCTAAAAAGCTCATCTCTTCACCTCCATTTCTGTAATAGTTCTGGGGCTCCACACCCTGGAGACTAGGGCCCCAGTGTAACTTAGGAACCTTTGTAAATATTCAGATGGAGGTTGTGTGCCAGAGCCCTGCTGTGTAAGACCTCTTGACATAGAGTCCTCTCATATATATAGGCTCATATAGGAGGGGTGAAAAATCCACATATATACCTAACACAGGTTACTCCTATAAGGACTTGTGCAAGAAGAATATGAAATCCCCCATATATATAACGCCTGAATGCGCTCCCACACAAGCACAATCATTAACACAACACACAAATACATTGGGAAACTAATCATAAGCCATTAAATACTAAATAATAATAATTGTAAATAAAACTCATACTTGACATAAAAGGAAGGTGGCAGGGTGTATTTAGTAGCAATAAATCCAGCAAACTGGATCATGAGTGTCCCTCTCAAACAACCTATTCATTTGGAACAACCAACAATATTCACATCCATAATATTAATATTAATATGCCAGATCAATTTGACATTGATTAAAAAAACTCAAGTAATAGATACTACTTTAGGTAAGTAAACATTTCAGAAACATCAGTAAAATTCATCTTTTACTATGACTTCATACAGGTGGATAAATCCAGTCAACCTTTGTGGTCTTCATAATATACCTCTATCCAATACTCCCTACTTTTGTACAAATGCAGCTGGTACGATAGTACCATAGACCAAATAGTGCTTCACAGCCCAGAGATAGAGGATAATACTGGTCTTTTTTTTTCTAATTCACAAATTTGGTTTAGTATTTTAATTAGCTTCATGTTAACTATCATCACCTTGTTCCAAGCCAAAAACTTTTTGGATCAACAGAATCCCGCAAACAACGTATTTTTGAGTCTCTGTATAAAACAAAATTACCTAGTCATATGTAAGAGGTAAAGGTTTAATCTAGTGCTAATATTTTTTTCAAGACCAACTTACCCTTCCAGTTCTACAACTTGATTTTCACCAGATAAGTAGGAAGGACACCATGCAGTTTTTTATATGTCCAGCCATGACCTGAGTAGAATCCTTCTGTCTGTCATTAGATAGGATTGACTTTTGATGTTGGAGAGATGTATAACACTGTATACTTGTTAAAAAAAAGGCTAGACTGGAGAAAATATATGAAAATTATAGTGTTGGGTAAATTGAGCTAGCTCAGGCTTTTGGCTACACTGATGCTGAGATGGAGAGAAGCAATTACTTCTTTACCTTGAGTCCCTCTGGGCGTTCACTTAACTATTTACATTCTAGCTTTGATTTCTTATTGGCATGAATTGTGGACGAGCTGGACAACTGCTCCTTCAACTGACCTTTCAGTGACAGACATTCTAGACTTTGGTCTTGCAGAAAAAAAAGGTCACTGAACTCCAATTTAAACAGCGTCTGTCATGTTATTAGGACTCCCCGTGTATCCTTGAGATTTACAACAAGCAAATTGTTCATGTTTTTTTCAGTAGAAGAGTCAAACAGCACTTTCAAGCAGAGAACGTAATCTTCAAATTGCAAGCAGGCTGGGGATGAATTGAAAATCTTAAACTATGCACGTAGGTGCCTGCTATCAGTAGGAGAATAACTGGGCCTGCGGTGCAGAGGCATTTGCTTTTTATTGTCAGAAGAAAAGCAGTAATTTAAACTGTACTTCTTTCTCGTTGTTTCAGTTGTCTTTTAAGTGATATGATATTTCAAATGCCTCCTGCCCAGCATCCTTTCCAACTGCCTTTTTCCTGTGCAGCTGACTTCCTGGATTGAATAGCAATGGCCATTATGAGGGAGAGTCATGCTCTTTCGGGTTTTTGATGTACTTGACATTATGGAGTATGTAGCAGGTTGAATGAGAATTGCTGCAGCATAGAGAGCAGGACTGAAGTCAAGTGATTTTGCTGGGCCATTGCAGTGGCAATTTGACTATGAGGTCTCTGAAAAATATAAGAAATATGTGACTGATAGTGATTCCTTCCACTAGTGTTTACCAGTGCCTTTAATAGTACTATTTCAAGAGATCCATTAATATGTCATATACTGTATGTGTGTCTCTCTCTCTCTCTCTCTCTCTCTCTCTCTCTCTCTCTCTCTCTCTCTCTCTCTCTCTCTCTCTCTCTCTCTATATATATATATATATATATATATATAGTGACGTTATACAAGGCACCACAATGGACGGGTGTTACTTGCCGCCTCATCTTTCTCGACCCGGACGTTCTGGTCCACTCAAACCCCTCTCCAGCTGCATTTAATGACCAGGAAGAGAACAGAGGGGAGCTTGATCCTGGATCTCAGAGGGAGAAAGCTGAGAGAGCTCTGTGTGCTAATTTGGACTCTAAGAACAAGGTTTGCAATGTGGTTATGCTTTGTGGGCATTGTGGACAGCCTCACACTGTATAGAGAAGAATCTGTTTGTTTAGTTTAGTGCCAGATGGCGAGGTTTTGTTTTCTGTTTTTGTTTGTGTTTTGAACTTGAAAACCTGAAATAATAAATCTGGCAAACCGCCAGATTTTAAAGAAACTGACATCCATGCTGAATCTTTTCCCCTGAAAAGTGATCCCCACAAGCTAATCTCCCACACGTAGTGGAGTTCAGCGAGGCAACTTTCCAAGATGGAGGAAATGTGGAGGGCCCTGCTGCAAGCCAATGCCAACCACCAGGTCGCAGAGGCCGCTGCAGCTCAGCGAGAGGGGAGTCGCTAGACTATCGCAGCACAACAGGCGGCTCAGCAGGAGGCAACTCACCAGGCTATCGCAGCACAACAGGAGAGGAAACTGCAGTTTGCGGAAGCCCTGCTGGAGTTAAAAAATGGACCCGCACCTCCCGTGACAGTGGAACCAAAGCTGGTATGCGCTTCTTACCACAGGCAAAAGATGATAACTGCAAATGACGTGGAGGCGCACCTCATGACCTTTTAAAAGAGTCGCTCTTCGCAAAGGATGGCCAAAAGAACAGTGGGCAGGACTGCTAGCACCAACATATATGTGTGTGTGTGTGTGTATATATATACAGTACAGACCAAAGGTTTGGACACACCTTCTCATTCAAAGAGTTTTCTTTATTTTCATGACTATGAAAATTATAGATTCACACTGAAGGCATCAAAACTATGAATTAACACATGTGGAATTATCTACATAACAAAAATGTGTGAAACAACTGAAAATATGTCACATTCTAGGTTCTTCAAAGTAGCCACCTTTTGCTTTGATTACTGCTTTGCACACACTTGGCATTCTCTTGATGAACTTCAAGAGGTAGTCACCTGAAATGGTCTTCCAACAGTCTTGAAGGAGTTCCCAGAGATGCTTAGCACTTGTTGGCCCTTTTGCCTTCACTCTGCGGTCCAGCTCACCCTAAACCATCTCGATTGGGTTCAGGTCTGGTGACTGTGGAGGCCAGGTCATCTGGCGCAGCACCCCATCACTCTCCTTCTTGGTCAAATAGCCCTTACACAGCCTGGAGGTGTGTTTGGGGTCATTGTCCTGTTGAAAAATAAATGATGATCCAACTAAACGCAAACCGGATGGAATAGCATGCCGCTGCAAGATGCTGTGGTAGCCATGCTGGTTCAGTATGCCTTCAATTTTGAATAAATCCCCAACATTTATAAGGCAAGAAATCACACTTATTAAACCTGGCAGGACACACCTGTCAAGTGAAAACCATTTCAGGTGACTACCTCTTGAAGCTCACCAAGAGAATGCCAAGAGTGTGCAAAGCAGTAATCAAAGCAAAAGGTGGCTACTTTGAAGAACCTAGAATATGACATATTTTCAGTTGTTTCACACTTTTTTGTTATGTATATAATTCCACATGTGTTAATTCATCGTTTTGATGCCTTCAGTGTGAATCTACAATTTTCATTGAAAATGAAAAAAACTCTTTGAATGAGAAGGTGTGTCCAAACTTTTGGTCTGTCCAAACTTTTGTCTGTACTGTGTGTGTGTGTAATATATATATATATATATATATATATATATAATAATCTTTTAATTTAATACTTTAAACAAAATAAAATGACCATATCAAATAATTGATGTTAGTCAGAGGAATACAGACTGGAATCACATGCTGATATGTTATTTGGCAATGTAAACAAAAAGGCTACAAAGCCACGATTTCCTGTAGTTGTGGAACTTTTTTGTTGTAAAAATTCTCAAAATTGTTTGAGACCCAACAGTAATCTTAGCATGCCTATACAACTGCAGATCAGACGTTCTGTATTGTTTCCTCATTAGAAGCAAGGAATCTAGTCTTCGGCAGATTTGCTCAATCAGATTGATAGCCAAATCTTGCCCATATTGTTCGGAAGACATTAGAAGAGGTTATTTAAGAGCCAGAAAGACTTGCTAGTGTGGCTATTTAAAGAGGAAGTAAACCCAGACTGGGTTTACTTCCTCTATGTTCCCCTGTAAAGCAGAAGCTAGCCCATTATGTGCCACTTACCTGCAAACGAAGCCTGTGACGTCCAGCACTGTCCCCTGTGCTGGCAGCATCCATCTTCAGCTCCTCTTCCTTCCGGGGCTGCGACTCCGGCGCTGTGACTGGCCGGAGTCGCGTGACGTCACTCCCACGCATACGCGTGCGGGAGACAGTCACGGCACGGTCGCAGTGGAGGAACGGAGGCCGTTCCTTCACTGCGCATGTGCCGACATGACATCAGCACAGCTTCAACAGTGCATATCTCCTGAACCGTGCAGGTTTAGGAGATATGCAATGCACCTACAGGTGAGCCTTATCATAGGCTTACCTGTAGGTTAAAGTGGTTGTCACAAGTTGACAACCACTTTAATTATTGTACCTTTTGGTTCTGTCCATATAATATCCTGAGCACTGTGCATCCTGTGCATCATAGACAATTGCTATTCTATTTTAAAAGAGAAGTGCAGGAACAGCAAAAAAAACCCACATACCCGCCTAGGTGCCAGTTGCAGCTGTCCCCTGCCAGCTCTACCCTAAGAACTGAGCGATCAAACACCACTCAGTCCCCCCATATCCCCTCTGAGCAGAGAGCTGTGACTGTCAGCCACCGGCTCTCTGCTCTTCCCTTCATTGCTCACTGGAGCACTGGACTGTGGAAGGGACGGAAGGGGCTGGCTAAGGCGTTCAGCGAATTGCTGAGAGGCTGAGCCAACTGCTGGTCCAGGCTTCTGGGCAGATCCCAACCATGTCAGCTGACAGCAGACTTTAGCCCGCTGTCGGGCTCTAGGTCACAGGAGTGCAGAATGAACTGCACTGTTGCGATCCATAGGAGAAGTATAGCCACAAAAGCTGCTTTAATGCGATACTTGTTTTCAACCTCTTCCTACCTTTGCTGCATCTTAGTGCCACTGATCTTCTACAGTCACTTTGCAGCCTTTTTCTGTACTCTCTCCAGCAATGGCTACATAGCATTTCTCAGGGTGGATTTCCTGGCAGTTGCAACAGTGTCCTATGTCTGTTTTGAAAAAGCCACTTATAAGGGTTGGTTTATTAAAGGCAAACAGGCTATTCACTTTGCAAGGGAAGATGTACTTTGCAAAATAATTTAGGAATTCAAAAATTATATTAGGGATTGTGGCAAAATTTCTCTTTGCAAAGAATGCCCAATCAGTTCCAAGGAAAAAAAAAACCAAACTTGGTTTCACATAACTGGATGATGGAAGTCAATTCCCTTACAAAGTGGACAGCCAATTTCCCTTTCATAAATCAACCCCATAGTCTCCTTCGAAAGCCTGTGTGTCATGGTGACAACAAGGGAGCACAATTGGGAAACTAGGACAGGATGTTGTCATTCTATATCACAAAGGGACTTTGCAGGATCATCAGGAATTATTCCTTTTGAAACACATTTTAAAGCTGATATGAAATTTTAGTAATTGAGGTCACATATAGTTGTACTATTGGGTGACAAAGTCAAAGGCCACCCCTACATGCCCTGTATATCTGCATGTCTATAATGAAATAGGAGTCTGCTAATGCTGTCCTCCTATGGAAAAAGTTAGTTGACTATCTTAGACTGCTCAGACAAAGAGCAGGGATTTTTAAGGTGCCAATAACCTACATTACAACATCAGATAGAATGCATATTTCATTTAATCAATTCATGTTACAAAGATAGAAATCAGAAAAAGATATATATGTAAAAACTATTTAAGATTCATTAAAAGCATTGGATCATTTTATTTTGGATATTTACAAACATGATCTATAACACATGGAATAACCGTCCTGGCATGTTTCGCCAATTGCTAGGCTTCTATAGTATATATATGTTACCACACCAATTTGCAATAGCTGTATGTACATAAATCCAAGAACTGTACGACATCATAGTCCACAGATCCAAATAATAGTTTAGCAAAGGGGGAGCACACCCAGAGAAGACGGCTAAGTAATATGTTGGCTGCAGGAGGAGTAAATCTGGCCAGTAACAACTCTAGGGATGCACAGCCAAAGGTTCTAAGGATCAGCTTCCCAAGTCCACACAGGGGGCGATTCCAAGCAAGCACTCTCTCCAGAGAGACTTGCTGTTTAGGACAAGCACACCAAGCCTGTGCACGCCGGGGCTCCCCGCCGATCCCTTTTTGTCTCTGACTTCAGTGCTTTGCGCTACTGACCTGGAGCAAGCATGCAGTAGAGGAAGTCGGAACCCCTTTTCTGTATATGTGTTCCATGTCAGTAACTTGGATGGAACTGAACTCATTAGACAAACATTTCTTTTTTGGAGAAAATTTTGGATGCACAATGAAAAATATATTTCTTTTGCGGATCTTTCTCAACTAAACTCACTGCGTTCATGATCTTCCGACATTGGAAAAGAAGTCAACTCATCTGATAAGATCTAGTCTGTTCAGCTAGCTTGCCTGAGCAGCACAGATAAATCTTTGTCTCCCTGGCTTCTTTGCAATGACTCATAAATAAATGGTTACTCTTTGGTGCTTATAGTTTTCATTAGAGTGGTCAGAGCACTCATATTGACACCCTGGGCTTCCTATTCAGGGAAATGCAGTAAAATTTATCAGTTCATTTTCAACACGCAATAAATCATCCAAACAGGTACCCATATGGCAGATAAGACCTTGAAAATATGTCTTCAGCATGTGGAAGAATGATGTTGCTAAAGTCCTGAATGATGCTGGCCAGTTTTTACCTAGTCATAAGCATTGCAAACAGTCTGCACAGGCTTTCTTTGTATATGTTAACATATGCTGTCAGTGATGGTGTTCCTCTAAAACCCGAGTCACATGACATGTATTGTATAGCTAGAGACAATTATGATTTACCACTGATTAGTTTAATGTACAGCACCAGCAGTCTCCAAATAATTTTGTTTATTTTACTCTTTTAAATCCTGTAGGTGGTTAAGGGCTCAACCACTGTCCCCAAAAATATTGGGAGTGGTGGTAGGGGTTCGTCCATTCCGCAAACATATTTACCTTTTGTTGTAACTTGACAGCTATACCAGTGCAGTAATGAAATTATGCAAAAAATTATTTATAGGCGGGGCTATCTTCTAATTGCTGTCTGAAACAGGAAAGAGAAGGGTGTTTTCAGAGAGGAAACAGATAAGGCATTTGCAGATTGCCCTATTGGTTGACTGAAAGAAAAGCAAGAGTATGATATATGAGTCCTAGTCTCATCCCTGCTCTCCTCTAACCTAGTGTCATTAATCATGGCCATTAGTATTTTTCAGACCTGCCTTCTCCTGCTGAGTGCTTTAGAGAAGCCATTGTCCAACCCCTACTCCCCCTCACCAGCTACAAGAGTCTCTGGATGAAAAAATAATACATGGCGTTTTTTTTTCTCTTTTCTTTCTGCCACATCTCACCTCTTGTCTGCTTAGTGACACATTTTCCTCTCTCTCCGGGGGAAAAAGCTGGGTTTGCGGTTTGTTTCTCTGTGTAAGCACTTATTCTGTGGCACGTTAACAGGCTGGGCAGCTGTAATATACATTCACGCTTCTGAACAACAGAAACAAGAACCTCCTGCTCCATGCTTGTTACACTTACTGAAAGGCAGGTAAAATTATTTTTAAAGCGGTGGATCACTGTAATTGGTTTCTCCAGAAAGATGCAGTCATCATCCCAAAGAATGATAAGATTGTACAGCATTAATAAATCAGTGTTTTATTTATAAACAGTGCACTTTGCAAGTTATAGTAAGGATCTATTCAATAACCACTTTCATTTTTTTTTATTAATTTATTGTACACACCAGTTTTCTAGATAATTATAAAGCAGAAGAAAAATATAGCAGCTCGCTATGCTCATACTAAGACGAATGAAGGTGTGCCACAAGTGAGCCAACTGATCTGTGCAGTCCACTCAACCTCTGATGCCTGAACACAATAATAAAATAATTTTATTTAAAACACCAGCATACTGTATTGTGCAGCACTGTATAAAAGGGCGCACGTTACAATTAACATCCTTTAACCCTTTAGCTGCCAGAGCTGTTTTTTTTGCACAGATGTTAAACTGCATATTTTAGGCCTGAACCCCCAAAACATTTTATATTTTCTGAAAGCAGAGACGCTGGAGAACAAAATAGTGGCAGCTACAATTTTTTATGTCTAACAATATTAGCGCAACTGTTTGTCAAACTCATCATTTCAGTAAAAAATACACAAATGTTGATTTTAATGACCACAAACACATTATGTTACCTTTTTTTTTTAACTATATAAAAGGAGATTCCATTGAGTAAATAGGTATCCAGTATGTCAAACCTTACAATTGTACACAAAGCGGCAAAAAACTTCAGTAGCCAAAAATGTCAAACTGTCCTTAGGTTAATCCTTAAGCCCTTAGAGGTCATCAGTTTAAAATTAACCACAGAATGAATGATGTCCCTAGAAAATATTGCTCTTACTTTGGTGTGTGTGGTGATAACTAGCATCTGGCATTCAGGTTTGTTTGCTAGGGGGGGGTTTAAACCTTTTTTTTTTTTTTTAAGGGGCTGACAGTGGAAGTGACAGATTATATTAGACCCCTAATGTCTCCCTACACTCCACTGAAGCTAATCCAGTACAAATTAAGTTCTGTCACCAGTAATCTCGCTAATCTCCTTCTACTCTACCCACCAATGCCATGGCCACCCAAACCCACAGGAGGGGGCAGTGGAGCCTGTGATACATGACAAGAAGGTGGTTGCACATCTTGGTCTGTGTGTAAGTGCTCAGGCAGTTTTAAAGCAGAAAGCCAACAGTGGTGTTGCTGTGTTAAGGCCCGTGCTGCTGCTGACATAGGCTTTAGGTCAGTGACAGCAAATGTTAAAGTGGGTAAAGAGTATGTAAACCCTTATACTTATGTCTCTTATTAGCTCCATTTTGGTCTACTCAAAGTATTTTTGTTATATCTATTTAATAAAGGCAAAAACAATACCTATTGATTTTGCCAGAAATCTGTGCTCACTTCCTGTGCACAAGAAGGAGTTATGGAGATTAGTAGGGGGAGGGAGATGTGAAATCTGTCAGGGGAATTTATCAGAACTGGAGCAACCATATTCTAAAGCAGTTGTGCATGGCAACCAATCAGCTTCAGTCTTCATCTTGTTCAGTTAAGTTTTGAAAATGAAAGATAGAAGATGATTAGTTGGCATGCAAAACTGCTCCAGATTCTGGCTGCTCTGGTTTTGTTAAATTCTCTCTGTTCTTGTAATGAATCAGAAATGACATAGGCAGGGCTGACAACACATGCTTTGAAATTCAGAGCTGAAAATACATGTTGTCATGTCAGAGTGAAAGGGAGGCGTACATTACTTCCTCTTTAAAGCAGAGCTCCAGCCCCCTCCTTTAAAAACTAAAAGTCAGTAGCTACAAATACTGAAGCTGCTGACTTTTAATATTAGGACACTTGCCTGTCCAGGGATCGCGCGATGTCGGTACCCCAGCTGATTTTTCAATCGGCTCTTGGTTGCTGCCGCCATCATTCCTTGTAAGGGAAACTGGCAGTGAAGCCTTGCGGCTTTACAAACGGTTCCCTACTGCGCATACGCAAAGCACACTGAGCTTTCTGCATGGGCCAGCGGCGGTGGAAGGAGGAGAGGGGCTGAACTTCCGGGGGGCATGGCCATGGCAGGGTCTCCCGGAAGTGGGGACAGGTACCAAATATGCCAAATACGGCAGCAGAAGGGGGGAGGAAGCAAACAAGCGGTGTTTCCCCTTTTGGGTGGAGCTCTGCTTTAAGCCCTTTCCACTAGAAACGCAACACTTTCATGGGCATTTATCAAGCATTCTTGAAGCCTTTTTAGTGCATCATAAACACAACCTAAACACACCATAAATGCTATAGGAGCCTTAATGAGTATTGCTTCATTTTTTATGATCAACACATGTATGAATGAGCCCTTATTGCCCACCACAAGTGTATGTGACAGGGTGAAAATGCAAGACAGCAATTGGAAGACAGGGACAGAGCATTGTCACGCTATACCAGGAAGTGCTTGAACATAGACCTACATGACAGGATCACTAGGTATTATTTTTTTATATTTCCTCTGTAAAACTGTGGATTTTAAAAGATTGAAATAGACTTTTTAAATACCCGCTTTACCACCAGCAATCTTTAAGCTTTTTATGTGGTAGATGTCCAGTAAGAAATCAGTGACCGATGCTGACTAAATTATCCCTGTCATGTCCTTTATTTTTATTAACCCAGATTTTTGTTTGCTCATAGGTTTTCAGCTGCAGTTTTTTGTCCCCCACCCCAATTGATTCACCTTGCTTCAGTAATGAGAATAAACAGCCATCTAGGAACGCTGACCGCTGAAACTAATAAAGATGTATGTTTCAGGCTGAACTGTTAGGATGCTTTTGGAATCTGTCTTCCTGTACTGCTCCATACTACACCTTATCTTTCCCATCCTTTCTTTTTTAACATTACAGTTTGATCAACCCAATGTATGCCAGTCTGGTATGTATAAATAAAAAACCTCTCAGATTAAACAGAAAATAAACTCAACTTGGGTACAGGGTCTAAAAAGATGTAAATGTGTAATGACTAGTTAACTCTTTGCCACTCTTGTTTTTCTCTGTAGTATGTAAAGTTCAATGCTTTTCCAGTTCTATCATAGTGTGCTTTTTCTTTAGTTTATTATCCTGAAAATGGCCTATTATAGCCCGTGGGAAATCATTTACAAGTTAAGTAATTTTAAAATGGCTCAAATTGGGTTGCACTTGTGACTTGTATGACTTTTCCAATGAGGGATTTTAGAAGTAGGGAAACAGAGGTAGATGTGACTTGTACACCTGCTTGAAATCTCCTACGTCAAATTCTTGCACCAATTCCTGCTTAAGGCTGAGTTCACACTAGTGTGAATTGGATGTGGGTTTCTCCGCATCCAATTCGCACGACTGGAGAGTGTGCCCGGCTCTCAATGGAGCCATTTCACACATCTTCGTGGTGGCAGAGTGGATTGCTCAGGGGTCCTGTGTGTCCTTGGCTCTATTTCAGATCCGAATTTAGGCAAAAATTTGGGCCTGACTTGTCCCCGAAACGGAGAACAGGAACGTACCGGACCCCTGCTGTGAGCCACCTCCGATTTATGTGTGAACCCAGCCTAAAGGAAAACTGTGCAAGAGAAATATGGAGACTTCCACTTCTGATCTCTGCTTCTGAGAAAGTCAGTTACCTGGTGTCTCTTCTACTCCAATGGCTTCAATACTTCTATGGTTGTTGACCTACAACAATAATGCAGATTAAGGCCTCATGCACCCTAGGCATCCAAAACACAGCTTTTAAGGGCACTTGACATTTTTTTATGCCTCTAAACGCCCCTGTGTGTCAATCTATGTGTCCATGCACTCATAAGTATTTACAGCGTTTAGAGGCAAAAAAAAAAAAACCCACGGCCAGTGCATTTAGGAGAGGAGCCTTTTGCCGTAAAAAAAAAAAAAAAAAAATACCCGATGCTTCTCAATGTGCTTAAGCACTAGGCGCGTTTAGCTCTTGAGCGCTCATTCATTTTAATGGGAAGAAAATATTAATGTTAATATGAAATGTCTCATTCATATGAAACCAAACGCTTGACACACCTGAACACATCTAAATGCCCCTAGACACATTTGGAAACTGCCTTGAGACTGCGAGGAGAAAGGCATTTAGAAGAACTGCAGTGTGCATTAGGCCTTAGAGTTCTAGCTTTGCTTTCACGTTACATGTAATGTCATATGTATACTGTATATGTAGATGGTCAGCAATGGCTACTTCCATATTTTCCTCCTAAACATTTTTATCTGTTAAATCTAAACACGTGAAAAAAATGTCTTCGATATTTGCTTTGCAAAAGTAAATGACTTCTAATGATAGGTGTCCCACGTGTGGGTATTCTGCTACATTATGCCAACCGTTTTTTCATTCACCCCATCACTAGTGTAAGCGCTGATCTTTCTTTGCTGAAACCTACAGTTCCAGCTCTGATACAGTGCATGCAATGAAGGTTATTGGGTCACTTCCACTCCGCTTCTTCTATTGTCAAAATATTTTTTTCTTTTCACAGAACACAAGGCGTTTTCTAAGAGAACAGAAGAGAGATGGTGTTATTCATCCACTCGCCTCGTCCAATTACAGAACACCTTGTAGTCTTTGAAAAGATGTGCAAGATTTAGCACCATAAGTTTGGAGCTTACACTAGTGTTGGGATGAATGAAACGAAGAGTATTTTTTTACAAAGCAGATAGAAAAAAATTGTTTGTCCCATCCTATTAGATTGTAAGCTCTTATGAGCAGCGCCCTCTTAACCCTCTTGTATTGTAACTGTATTGTCCACCTTTTTATATTGTAAAGCGCTGCCTAAACTGTTGGTGTTAAATAAATACTGTATAATCATAATAATGCTTTCAGATTTTTCTCAAAAGTCTTTACAATTACCGTATATATAATGTAGTATTCCTGTTACTAATACCAGTATAAACTTGAAGTTCTTACTTTAGTGTTTGAAGTAGATATAATATAAGCTTTAATGCTCGGTTCACACAGGGGCGACTTGCGCTTCGACTTGTGTGGGAGTCGCTTGACATCTTAAATCCCATTGAAATGAATGAGTGTCGTCTTAATGTACACTACTGAAGCCGCTCCGACTTAAAAAAAAGATTCATGTATGACTTCAAGGCAACTTCTATCCCACTTGTGCACATAGAATTCAATGGAAGTCGCCTCCAAGTCGGATCCCCCATCTATATTGAAGCAACTTACAGGAAAAAGAAAATAATTTACACAGTTACTCCCCTCGAATTACCCAGGCAACCCCCTCCCTCTCTTCTCTGATTGGCCACAGGCAAAGTCGCCTGGCATGGAGTCGTGTTGTAAGTCGCCCAAAGTTGCGCTGAAGTCGCGTTGTACGTCGCCTAGCAAAGTCACGCCAAAGTCGGATCGCCCCTGAATGAACGCAGCCTGACAATAAATACTTTTGAGAGAGTAATAACATAATATCAATACATATACTTTCTGACAAACCAAGTAGGAGTGCCACACATGGATTTTTAGCCAATCTATTTCATTTACTGTTTTTTAAAAGTCAAAATATTAATTTACTGTTTAATGCATTTTTTATGTGCAAATAGTTGTCTGGAAGTGGTCATCCAGGCTCCAGCATGATGTCCAGTGTAGTGGATTCTGACAAGTTACAATACATGTAAGGCCTAGTACACAAGTCTTTTCTATTGTATTGTTTTGGCTTTCTCATGATATGGAAGAGACAACAATTGTAGGTATGTCAATTAAAGTGGTTGTCAACCCGTGACAACCACTTTAACCTACAGGTAAGCCTATAATAAGGCTTACCTGTAGGTGTCCTAGATATACAGTGTACTAGATGTGCCTATGTAATTTCGCCACATGCTCAGTGAAGAAACGGCCTCCGTACTGAGATCGTGCTGTGACTGGCGTCATGCGGGGGAGTGACGTTGCGCTACTCCGGCCAGTCACAGAGCCGGAGTCGCGGCCCCGGAAGGAAGAGGGGCTGAAGATGGACACTACCTGCACAGGGGACATCGCAGGCTTTGTTTGCAGGCAAGTGACACATAATGGGCTACTATGCCATGCATAGTAGCCCATTATGTTTCTACTTTGCTGGGGAATATAGAGGAAGTAAACCCCATCAGGGTTTACTTCCTCTTTAATTAATAAATTGGCTTAAAGCTGAAGAAGAAATTTAATAACTATCCTTGCAGTTGGGCTCTGTTTCCTGCTCCCACACTGCAAGGGTTAAACACTCCTTTTTGTCTAGGGGTACCATTCAAAAGTAGTTTTTCCTTACCTTATCCCTTGCAGCCCTGCAGCTACGCTCTGAGCTGAGGGTGGGCTCTCTGTGACCTCTCTTACAATGCAGAACTGCTGGTCCAGCATTGTAGTGGAGTGCACCCGGTGGACTGAGCCCTAAAGAAAAGTTAATTCAGAGGACTGGTCACATGGAGAGGAAGAAGCTTTCAGTAGTGAGGGATAATGGAAATAAAACTGCTTTTTAATGGTTTCCTTGTAATCATTCCTAGTAACCAAAATTTCTGGAATCCTTTCAAATAAAAGCCAAATGATTGGAAAATATACATTGCTAAGAGCAATGTAACGACAGTTTACATTTTTTAACTAAATCTTCAGTATAGTAGCATTGTTAGGTTAAAAATGACATATGTCTATTGAGTTCAACCAATAGTCAATAAACAAATTAAAAACCTGCATCCATAAAATCCTAAACTGGCAGTTGATCCAGAGGAAGTCAAGAAACATCTATAAAGCATGACCCTCACTGTTTACAGAAGCCATTTGTTAGATTGACGTTTGTTGATTGGTCCTGCTGGAAAACCTTCATCGATCAGTGGCTGCAGCCAGTGGATTCCTGTGAATGGTTGAAGGATAAAAAAAAAAAATAAGCATGTGTACCCAGCTTATGAAACACACCTAGACTTGTTTTGGCTAGAATTAGTGTATTCTTTTTTTTCACAGCTCTAATTGTAAAGAGGGCTTTCCATATGCAGAAGTTATACCTGTTTTCCTCAGATGCAGAGTGTCCCTTCATCATGTGGAGTGACCTTAAAGTGAACAAATTTGCACCAGTATGAGCCATATCCAACATTGTCGTTGTGAGTAATATATGCCTGAGGCCTAATTCACCAAACTGTGAAAGCAGATACCTTATGTTAGAAGTGGCCTATAGAGATATACCCTTTTTTGATTCATCAAAGAAACATGGATTAGGGGGTCTTATTCCTGGAGTTGTTTAATGGTAATTTTAACACCTGAGTCACAAAGCTTTTTTTACTAACAGATATGACATGCAGATATCAAGGGGTGCCTTCAGGTACCTGCAGCATAATTCGGTATAATCTGCTTCAGCCAAATGCTGGGTTGTTTTATCCTAAGTTTATTCATAATACTTTTGCATGCATAAAATAAAATATTTATTTTACTGAAATAAATGATTGTAAAACCTAGCCGGATTAAACGTTTATTAATGGTGGGATATTTATGAAATGTTAACCTGTCTGTAGTGCCTTTAGCATTATAAATGGTAAAACATGCTGCTTCTTACTTTTTATATAAGAAAAATCTTGGAAAAACATAGAAATTATTCATTATATACACAAAACTGTTTCAATTAGTGGTGTGTTTTTGTGAATAGAGCCCCATATTGCTGAGGTTATTTCACTTGGTATTGGTAATTAGAGATAGAAAATTCCATAGGCATTGTTAAAAAGAAACCCTCACATTTAGATACATTATCAGTGATTGGATTTACATATCTTCTGAGATAACAGGTGCCTGTTAATATCCTCCCTTTAAACATTAATGGGATTTTAACTGCATGTACAGCTTGTTTTGAAAAACATTGCAAAATAGCAATTTGGTCATAACTTTAAAGTAGGTTCCATCAAATGATGGACCTAGTTGAAATGTAAATCACTAAACTTCCTAAATAATACAAGGAAAATACATTTAAAAAACCCACTGCCATTTCCACTCTCACAATGTCCCTTACTCCCAAGTCTCCCTGTTTGTGCTGAACTCGCAGATTTGCAAATTTGTCAGCAAGAAAGAGCTTTAGCTCATCTTTATAAAGCCAAAGTGGTTTCTTGTTAGCTGAGCAGCAAGCTACAGCAGAAAGGGCCTGATTTTGACAACATAATTTACATCTTTGTGGGAAAGTATTGCTGGCAGCTGAACTAATTTGTGCAGGATTAGGTTTGCTTGTCTTTTCTGCTGCTTAACCGCGTTATCTTTCAGGGGCCCGTTTTCAAATATCACTTTTCAAGTGCGCCCTGGAGAGGTGGAATTGATCGGGAATAGAGAGAGCAAAATTGCTCCAATAACTTTACAGTGAAAACAATTACTAAATCATACAAATGTGAGTAATTCTGAAAAGCAGAGAAAAGATGTCAGCACTGACATGTCTCCAGTGTTTGTTGAAATTATAATTAAAGGCAATAGCTAAATTGAACTAATATACTTCATATTTTCATTCATTTTTTTATATGTATTCCTATTTGTATCCTTTTTTAAATGAGTGGAAGATTAATAATTACTGTATGTGCAATTATCATTCAAATGATTACATTGCAAATCTCATTTTGGAAATTGTTTTTGCAGTAAAGTGGTGGTAAAGGTGGCTAATTTTTAACCCATGTTTCAGTAATGTTGAGATAATATTAAGAATACAACACAGTATACAGTGATGTATGTAATATAAACAATGACGGCTCCTCTGTCCTCCTGTGAAAGTGGTATACACAGCAAATGTCCGGAACATTCATCCAGTAATGCCCATACAGGCACTGTTCTTCATACAAGTCACTTTATTTATTTAAATGAAATGTTGCAGGCTTTCTTCTCCTTTATTGTTGGTAACAATAGACATTGCCACGCTATTCTCACAAGGGCAGAAACTCATCAACCTAGCACTACCATTATATAAATTGACCTATGAGGCCCGTGGCCGTCCACAAAAATCTGATAAACTTTATAAACTTTGGTTCCCCTGTCTGGGAACACACCATACTGTTTCTCAGTAGTAATAATCACCATGGTATATGGGTTCCTGTAATATATATATATATATATATCTAATGCATGAGGGGAAAAAAACACAAAACAGGCAGAGAGATGTTGTTGGGCTGTAACAACTTTATTGGTCTAATTATGGTACTAGTCCAATATTGTTGTAACTTTACATTGGATTGGCTAAATGTTATATAAAACACTGTGGACAAGACATTGGAGACCATATAATATATTTATATTTGCATTTATTATCAATGTAATGTACAACTTTGCTGTATCCTTGGCCTATAATGGATTGATATGTATTGATTGCATATACTATATTACTTTCTATCTGCAAATACTACAATTTCCCTAAAAAGGTATATCTGAAGCCAATGTTTTTCATAGTTTTAGATTGATAGACTGTGAAAGGGTTAGAGCTTGGCATACACTTTATTTATTCTTACTGTGGTTAGTATAATGTTAAAAGCATACCTTAAATAGTTAATGTAAGGGAACAAATTACCTTTATTTAACATCACATATCAAAATATTCAGTAGATTCAGTGATATAGGCCATTATCACCATACGCAGATCTTAACCCTTTCTGTAAAAATATGTGCTTGTCCCCACCTTCCAAGCAATTGCTATTAGTTTTCTATTGTAATGGGTTCCCTTCAGTGGTAATCATAAAGGCTTCTGAGATGGGAGGTGGTGTGACCAAGCTTGATTTTTATGCAACAAATAACTTTGGAATTACTAACTGGCAGGAACCTCTGCTAAGGCATTTATATTATATGTTCAGTTTGAATTACCCAGGTTTGTGACCGGTTTACTTTAATAACTCTACTTGTTGTTCCAGCAGAGCTGAACAAGGGGTGTCAATCATTGAATCTGTATTTATGATTCTGCACTTTGACAGAATGATGTAATTTGGGGCAATCCCACCACACGTCTAACTTTGGTTTCATCCATGGAAACATAGCAGGAAAGTAGTTGAATATGATTTATAACCTCTTATAAGGACCTGCATAGAAGTTTTAGAACTCTCAAACTTGAAATGTTTACTATATGGGTGGGCAGCAGTCCATGTTTACCAGCTATGGTTCCACTTTTGGCCCAGTAGTAGAGCTCCGGGCTTGCTCCAGTGGTCTAAACAAATCCTCAGCTCTCATTTCAAGTGGCTCCAGAAATCTTAGAATTGTCTTCAGAGCTACTTCAGAACTTTTCCTAAGTATCAGCTCTGTAGCTTATAAACAAATGCAAAAGAAAACAATACTTTTTCTTGATACATTTACATTGATATAAATATACCAGTCTACATGTGCCTTTTAGTAAAAGAATATGGCACTTAAAAGCTGTTTAATAAACATGAACTGCTTTATTTGTGCAAGGCAAACATCCTTATTTGAATTCAATTTGAGAAGTAAATTAACTGAACAAAGTACATGCTAAAAAATAACATTTGGTTAAAGAACCAAGAAATAGGCTTCTTGAATTATAACTAAGCAAAATATGGCAGCCACTCAAATAATAACACTGGAATTCAGGAATTTTGAAACAGTCGGGTTGTATACTGCTACTCACAGGAATTTTGGACACTGGCAAACAGAAAAAAACCCAAAAGCCACCACTGTATAACCTTCTAACCATAATGCCTCAGTTTTGTTAGCAAGCTGTACATAAGGGGACTGAGTCCCTCAGTGGACTGCAAAAAAATATTTTATGGTGATTAAAAAAATCTTATTTTCTTTCATCAATTGAGGGAATTCTGAAACCGTCAATATGTCTAAATGCAGCCCAACTAAGGGGTTGGCAACATCCACTAACAGAAACAATAAAGAAACTTTGATGGCCAGCCACTGTATAACCCTGCCTCTAGCCATCATGTGTTTGTGTTTTTATTATTACATTGTCAATTTATTTTTTCTTTAGCCAAGATACACCATAGTTATTTTGTTCTTTAGGGATTTCAATTAAGCAACAGCTTCGGAGGCCATATGCAGACCCCACTTGACTGGAAGGTTAATGGAGCTAACCTGGAATGTAACCTTTAGGTGCAGGGCTTTGCATTGTGGAACATTCCAGACCTTCATGCACTGTATTACCTGTAGACAGCTCTCCAGGTCTAGAGCTGTGGCACAGACTCTGGTGTGACCCTGTCTTTAAAGTGGAGCTTCACCCTACCTAACAAGCATGTCCCTATTAGTAGCTAATATCTTTGGCATTAATGTTTGGAAATTGTTTTTGTTTTTTTAGAAATTCCTGCCACTTTCAACCCTGGTGCCGTAGTGATTTACATCATCCAGTGGTATCCCATTGACACCTGGGATATCGGTGTCATCAATCCCAGGAATCAACGGGCATCCTCTGCTTCTAGCATCACGTTATTTCAAAATTGGAAATTACAAGATGCCAGGGCAGGAACTTCAGCCGACTTTGCCATTGCTATGGCACAGTGTTACTGCACTTGTGCGAGATCAACATGTGCATGCTGGGTAGCCAGCTGCACAAAATACAGGAAGAGAACAGAGGGCGTCTTCAGATGACATGACTGTCACCAGCTGTTTTGCAGCAACATTTCGGGTAGGGATTTAAAAAATATGCATACCAGTAACTTACTGAGCAATATCTAAAGTTAGAAGAGCGATCATTAACCATCACAAACAAATTTTTCCGACAGACTGAAGCTCCTCTTTAAAGGCTCACTTACCGAGTAAGGCCTGTCGGGCTGAAGCACTGACAGCTACTTCACAGTTGGTACCAGCACCATTTTAAGATTTGCACCAATGCCAACTTCCGAAACTAAAAGTGAAGGCTGATGAATTGAGCTCTAATGTCACATGCTAGGTGGAGCGCTGCACATGTACTTTGTACTCTCTTCCTGACAGTCAGTAAATCCCTGGTATCGTTCCACTCGCCACCGACAGTGATTTGGTTACCTCTGCCCACCTGAAATCCTCGTCAGCACCAGCTGCCCAGGTTTGTGAGTACTTGAGACTTTGCCTCAGATTGGGCCTAGTTGCCAACTGCCACACAGTGAAACATGTCTTCTCAAAGACACAGAGGATAGTCTCACTGCTATGGGTGGCCTATAGTGGTTTAGAGATTGTTTGTTTTTTTGGTATCCACAGAAGGAAAAAAACACCTGAAATGCTCCAGTGATTCACATTAGCAGAGATCTCACTAGAAGGGACAAGGGTATGCTTACCTTTGGGGATTTTATTGAATATGTGTCCCCCATAGATTCATCTGCTATTCTTATTTTATTTTCACTAACATCACAAATAGTAGTTATTTTTGCACTTGCTATAAAAACATTTTCTTGAAGTTCATTAAAGGAATTTGAAAACTGTCTGGCTATATGCTGTTGCATGCAGGAGGTTTGGATACTAGCAAACATCAAAAAAGTTGAAGGCCACTCATGTATAACTACACATCTAACTGTCACGCTTTAGCTTTTTGCTAGTGTACTAGGAGGTTGTATGCCTTTCCCTCAGCTGTGCTAACAAAAAGTCTAACAATATTTGTTGCTTGCCTCTTTATTTTCATTTTTTTTGTTCACTCAAGATACTCGGTACATCATAGATGTTGTTTTTCTTCCCCAGCAAAGCATATACAATTGATACACAAGCCATATTGTAATTCAACCACTTCCCACCCGGCCTATAGGCAAATGATGGCCAGGCGGTGGTTCAGTTATCCTGACCGGATGTCATATGATGTCCGGCCGGATAACCCACGGTCGGGCGCTTGCGGGGGCGCGCATCGTGGCGATTGGTGGTGCAGAGTCTGACACACTGCATTACCAATCTCGGTAAAGAGCTTCCATTGGAAGCTCTTTACCACGTGATCAGCTGTGACCAATCACGGCTGGTCACAGTGTACACAGGAAGAACCATTTATTGGCTTTTCCTCTACTCGCGTCTGTAGACATGAGTAGAGGAGAGCCGATCCTGGCTCTCCTGACGGGGGTCTGCGCTAATTGTTTATGAGCGCAGCCCGCCCTAGGATCGCCACCCAGGACCACCAGGGAGCTCACCCAGGGACCACCAGGGAGAGCCCACCCAGGACCACCAGGGAGCCCACCCTAGACCACCAGGTAAGGGGCACAATGTCCAACATAGATGGCACTCAGTGCCCATTTCAGATGTGACCCAGGACCACCAGGGAATGACAACCTTACTGTGCAATCTGTCATCAGTACCCACCAGTGCCACCTATCAGTGCCGCCTATGAGTGCCCAACAGTGCTGCATATTAGTGCCACCTATCAGTGCCTGTCAGTGTTGCCTATCAGTGCCCATCAGTGCTGCATATAAGTGCCTCATCATCAGTGCCCGTCAGTGCTGCCTCATCAGTGCCAATCAGTACTGCCTCCTCCTTATTTACAAAGTTTTGTGACAGAAGCAGAGAATAACTTTTTTTTTCAAATTTTTTTTATTTGTAGCGCAAAAAATAAAACCCGCAGAGGTGATCAAATACTACCAAAAGAAAGCTCTATTTGTGGGAACAAAATGATAAAAATTGTGTTTCGGTACAGCGTCGCACGACCGCGCAATTGTCATTCAAATTGTGACAGTGCTGAAAGCGGAAAATTTGTCTGGGCGGGAAGGGGGGTAAGTGCCTGGTATTGAAGTGGTTAATGTTCTTAAAAATTACCTTTCCTTTTCAATCTACAGTGTTGCCATGTATTGTAAAATCCAATGCAACATGGCAGCCTGAAGGTCTTCTGTACAAAGTTGGTGTAGAGAACCTCCCCAGAAATGCGGACCCTGAAACTTTCCTCATTAAAACACGGCTTAGCAAGAGTTTATTAAAATCCATACAATATACAATGACCACCCAGAGGGAGTTGTGTTTTTCTCAACAAAAGTGGAGTTGCGGTTTAAAGGGTTATTTCACCTTTTCACAAAATAATGAAAAAGTGAACTAACAAGACCTTCCCCACCCCTCTGTGGCCCTGATGCATGATCCTCATTTTCTGATGCCCTCCCCAGCTGGTATGATAATCCAGTACTTAGCACTAGCCATGTGACTGCGTTGACCAATGATAATTTGTTTTGCTCTCATTGGTCAATGCAGTTATGTGGCCAACACTGACCAACGAGCACTCGCCATTGCATTCATTATGCTGTTACACAGCCTCTGGTGCTGTGTAGCGATGTTTTAAAGTGCTGGATTGTTATAACATCTGGCTTGAACTGCAGAAAATGAGGAATGTATCTTTTTTGAAAAGCTGAGCCAACCTTTTAAACCAGGGGGTCTCCAAACTAAACAAAGGGCCAGTTTACTGTCCTTCAGCCTTTAGATGGCCAGGCTGTGGCTATTGGGAGTAGGAAAGGTCCTGATGTTGGTAGGAAAAAATAATGCTCCATCGATTGTTTCAGTGGGAGTAATTGTGGCCATCATTGATGTCAGTGGGAGGAATTGTGTTACGCCGCACAATTGATGCCATTGGGCCACATTGTAGGTGTCATTGGGAGAAATTGTGCCCCATCGTTGGTGTCATTGGGAGGAATTGTGCCCCTTCATTGGTGTCAGTGGGGAGAATTGTGCCCCTTCATTGGTGTCAGTGGGGGGGAATTGTGCCTCATTGTTGGTATCAGTGGATGAAATCGTGCCCCAAGGGCTGGATAAAAGCAAGCAAAGGGCTGCAGTTTGGAGACCACTGGTTTAAACTATGCATAGGTGGCTTGGTGCCCGGTCTTGATATTTCAGAGACGCTGGAATTTATGTTTCATTCTTCCAGGATGAAGTAATGCTTAATCCATGTAAGTAGTATGGTTCTTGCAGTGCCTGTATAGACGAAGGAGCAATGTGTGAGTCTCCTTGCGCATGCTTTGTTGCACTCTGCTTTGCAACTTTTTTTTTTTTTTTTTTGCTTTATGATACCTAAAAGAGAATTGCCCAGTCAAAGAAAAGAACTAAAGAGCAATCTTTTAGTGGTTCACTTAAAGCATTTGGATATTTTATTTGCAGTAAATATACTAGCAAGCAAGTGAAAATAAATATTGTAATGTGTATATGCATTGTATATGTGTGTTAGCACTTTCTACTGAAGAATTGTCACTGCTGCCATTCTGTAGGAGATAATTAATTGCCTTCAGTTCAAGGGTGTAATAATACAATTAATTATGCTAGAAGTTCTTGTCAGGAAAGAATTCTTAACTGGACACCTTTTGCTGTAGCTGAGCTAATATAAGGCATGTAGCAATTTACATAATGTCAGCCTTGAAGTCCTTTAACCTCTTCACTGAAGGTCATGTCCTAGGTAAAAGCCCCATACTTGACAAATCTTATCCTTCTATTTGTGTTGTGATGGAGGAAACCACCTCTGTTTTGCTGTTTTCTGGGGCATTATATAGTTTGGCTTACTTTTGGTAATATGAACAAAATTTAAAGACTTCTGAGGCAAAATTATGAAAGGCAATTCCAAAACACTCAAGCTCTGCCCCAAAATTGACTATATTTAGGAAAGTCGCCCTATCCCTTTTAAGATCCAAGAATTGTGTGCTGCTTGCTAAGGGGGTACTCGTGCGGGCTTTTTATGTCACATGATATTTGCGCAACTGTTTGAATGCTAAATTTCAGCAAAAAATATAATAAAATTTTACTTCAAAAACACACCATATAATACCCATTTTTGGTTCAAATATAAAAGATGAGGTTGTACAATGTAAATAAATACCAAATATTCCATGTCTTAAAATTGTGTGCACCCATGATATCGCCAAAAATTATGGTGGCCAAAAATCACCATAGGTGACACTTTAAAAGCCTTTACAGCTCATCAGTTCAGTGTTAACTAGGAGCTATTGTGCTAGAATTATTGTTCTCACTTATTGTTCTCACTCTGATATTCGCAGCAATATGTCACACGTTGGTTAAATGTGTCCCCTGGCTTTACTGGCCAGGAAATGGTGCATCTGAAACTGGAAGTGACATCACTTTTGATTTTGTGGTTTGTATGTGAGATCGAGGCATGGATTTGCCTCGGTCTCACAGCGATCTCTTTCCCCTAGCCGGCAGTTGTGTTCCCGAGCTCCAGTAAAAGCGGGAGAATATGGGAGGGGGGGGGCGCACCGGAGCCATGGAGCTGCTGCATCACTTTCACTTTCAGACTGGGAGTCGGCTGAACAAAACCCACACACGCTAATGGCTGCTACAGCCAATAGATTGTAATTAAAGGTTCACTCACGTCCAGAGCTAACGGGACACTTTCCTTTCTCTCTCTGTAGAGATTTTTAATGTCTTAGATTTAAAAAATGCAGATAAGAACTGTCTAGCTCATAAAGGCTGGAAAGGTGTTCCACAGAATGCAGTTCCAAGACTCACCTTAACAAAAATGTCTAAGGAACCTGGGAAACGCCAGTGCCTAGGGTAGATTTGGGGAAGCTTAGCTAGGTACCTGGTTATGCTTTTTCATATTTGATAGATAAAAAATGAATGTTACTATACAGTGGTAAGATTCCCAGTACCTGATTTGGAGCAGCCACCAATTTTGTGTCTTGTTTTTTTGGGAACTCAAACCAAACCATCTTTCAAGCTATTAGCAATGAAACATGGTCTTGTTTAACTTTGTATTCCATTGGTTCAAAATTAGATTGTACATGGGCTGATAGTTCAAAATGTAATTTATGCTCTTTCCACTAGGGAAAATCTGGGATTTCCATGGGTAAAACAACTGTAGCTGATTGACATTCCCGTTAGATCTGCTGTTGATTAACATCCTAGTTAGAGAATTAATTTGACTTTATGACATTAGCAATTGGGAGTTTCTTGCAATCAAGTGAACATTCTAGGAATGTCACCCTTGGTTACTATACTCCTTTCATCCTGTTACAATTTACTTCACACACAAAAATCTGGAATATCTCGAACCCACATAAAGATTAAATTGCCAAGCTGGCTTATCATTCTTCTAATCCTGATTCAACATATTCATTACTGTATGGTGTTCAGGGCAATTTTAAGTAGAATTATAGGCAGGCTATAGACATTCAGTGATTAGAGTTGAGCGAACCCGGACTGGGTTCTGGTATTTTATTACATGTGTTGAATAGCTGCCAAGGGCAGCCAATCAACAAGTGTTTCACTGGTTTGCCCTTAGAAGCCATCACAGCCATGCCTACTAATGGCATGGCTGTGATTGGCCAGTGCACCATGTGACCCAGCCTCTATATGGGGCTGGAGTCACCGTGCTGCATGTCATATGCTCTCAGGATAGTTTAGGGAGAGGATGCTGCTGGCTCTGTGAGGGACAGATTGCAGATATTATAGAACATCTCATCCTGCATTACTGAACGATCTGATTGTGGACTAGGGAGAGATATTAGTACTGCTGCTTTGAGGGACAGATTGCAGACCTCATCCTGCTGAACAGAACGATCTGACTGGACTAGGTAGAGTCTGTTGCTTTAAGGGAAAGAATATTGTTCTAAAATCATCTCCAAGTTGTACAGGGAAAGGTTCCAGCTGTTGCTTTAAGGGAAAGATTATTGTTCTAAAATCATCTCCAAGTTGTATAGGCAAAGTGTATTCTAGCCGCATGGAAGCCATATTATTGTTCTAAAATCATCTCCAAGTTGTATAGGCAAAGTGTATTCTAGCCGCATAGAGCCATATTATTGTTATAAAATCATCTCTAAAA
>BLSH010323972.1:930412-940423 GCA_018402905.1 Glandirana rugosa | reverse complement strand
GACGACAGTCCCGTGACTCCTCTTAAACCAAATCCTCGTCGTATTTTCTAGATCTACATATAAGTTTTTAAACTTAAGAGGAACTCCGACCCAAGTGTGACTCCGTTTGACCTACGTAGGTTAAGCGTACTGTTCTTACACACTGGCCGAGAGTTACCTCGGTCAAGTGTGAAGAGATCCCGACGACGCCTCGTGTAACGTGTTCCCAGGACACGTAGAAACCGAGGTAAAGTCCAGGTCTAAGTCCGTTTTTAAGTCCGGAATAAGTAGGGACGGGACTTTGTCTCTTGTTCGATAGCGGCCTGCCGGTCACACATTCTTGTCATGCGAATTGGATGCATCCAGTTTGCCTCAGTGTGAACCCAGCCTCAAGGAGAATTCAAATTTTTGAATATACATCTAGATCTTTTATGCTGCTCCTAAACCAAATTCTCCTCAGTGCCCTGACAGCAGTATTCAGAGGCAATATCACCTTGAAAATATGGTAACCTTTTTTAACTTGCTTAATATGCTTTGTTTAGGACTTTACAATATTCCATTTCTACAACTGGAATAAACACTATTATTTGTGGCAAATAAATGTGGATTCATGTTTTATCTTTTTCTTCCCTTTGCTCACACCTCTGTGCAGTAGTAGGAAGGTAAGCCTGCTGAATAAAGTGTGAAGTGAATTTTAAACTCCATTTACACCCTGCTGCCGGGTCTCTAAATGTTTGATTTGCATAACTAGTTAAAATGATATGGGAGCAGCATATTGATTCTATTCCATCTCGCAAAACTGTTAATTAATAATGATAATAAATGTGTCAGCACTTTATTATCTGCTTTGAATTGGCGATGATAAGCGTATTAAAGCCACTATAGTAATAAAACTGCCCTGGCTATTGTTAGGAAAGCTGTGATAGTTTGAATAACCTAGCAATAAATATTTGTGTAATTTGCCAGAGATCAAATTAGAGAATTAATTATGTTTTCTCATGAAGTACGGAATTTGATTAAGCACTTAAAATAATTTCACTTACAGCTCAGTGGTCTGCTGTGGAAAATGATGTTCCTATTGTTCTTTGAAACCTTGTACAGCCACGATTTTAGCAGCATATGTACATAAATATGTCCCATGTATATTATTTTCATAGCAGTACTAGATAAGTGGGATGTGGTTTATGTTGATTATTAAGATGTTGCATTATTTTGCAGAATTGCAGCTGTTATAAATATATAATAGCCAAGGATCTATTTTCCATTAAGTGTTTTTTCCCCGATAGCCTAACTTGGAATCTAAACTGCGCACGAATTCTGTTTTTGAGAGAAAACATTTAGGTGCCACAAATAGAGGTGCATTAATTATTCACCAGACAGAAAAATTCCACGAGGGACACATTTGTATGCAATGTGGCCACATAACATAAATGCACCACCATTTTAAAAAATATGGCAACACTTTTTGCGAAGATAAAACCTTTTCTGTGTTCCCTATATCTCTATCTGGACCATGTATTCATATTTCTTTAGTGTTTTGCCTCTTTTTTTTTTCTGTTGTGTCACAGCTGGAAATAACACAGCCCTATTTGTCACAAACAGGGATCTTCATATTCATTATGTTTATCTGTGCTGTTCATCTTCATGGTTGCAAGGAAGAGGTGGGTGTAAACCCAAAGTCTATCAGGATGTCAGGTTCCTGGGCCCCATTTATAATGGAGAGTAGATTTTGTTATCTGCTCCCCCTTGTACACTGCAGTGATACTACTGCTTTTTAAACGGATCCCCTAGACTGCCCATCCATATCCTAGAAAGTAAGCAGAGGTGTTAGACATTTGTATATCATATTTATGGATCTTTTTAATTAGATTCAGAAGGTAAGTTCTTAAATCATTGCAGACAAAAGAAGGGGAAAAGATGTAGGTGCATCTAGGTACAGGAAGCCCTGCAGCCAAACAACACAGTCCATGTATACATAATAATATAACAAAAAAAAATCATATAAAGTACATTAATATAAAGTTCAGTGTCCAATCACTAGGTTAAGCTCTTCCAATGAGCAGAAGCAAGCTCTTGGTAAAGAAGAGAGAGAGAGAGGGGAAAAGCGTCTCTAAGTGCAGGCTGATAAAATTGTTTAATATGGACAGACGCCAAAATTGGCCACCCACATAATAATAAATAAAAATAGGCTCATCTTAGGATATGATGTCCAGGACAAAGAAGGCAGATGTCCGCTGGAGAGCCGCCAGGGTCTGCTGCCATGGAAATGGAAGCACGAGGAAGCTGGCTGGGCCGCTCCAAAGATGGTGCTGGAATGCAGCGTGGTCCGCAGTGTCTGCAGGATGACATCACCAGGACAGGGTAGAACGACACATTTCAGGGCATGCACTATGCTGCAATCAGGCATGCACGCTTTTTCATCAGACTACAGGGAAAAGGGAGGACCGCCTCTATATGTCAGCGGATGGGGGTGGATTAATTATGTCCGGCTGTGTCCGAGTGACATAAATACACAAACGTACAAATTAATTAATCCATGCCTGCCTGCCGACATATAGAGGCTCATCCTCCCCCCTTCCCTTTAGCCTGATGAAAGAACGCGCATGCCTGATCGTGGCACAGCACATGCTCTGAAACGGGTAGTTCTACCCTATCCTGGTGACATCATCCCACAGACACTGCTTCCATCTCCACGGCAGCTAACCCTGGCAGCTCCCCTGCTGACATCTGCATTCTTCGTCCTGGACATCATATCCTAAGATGAGCCAGATTTTTTATCTATTATTATGGGCGTGGCCATTTTTGCCATTGTCTTTTCTCATTAAACAGTTTTATCAGTCTGCACTTACAGGCACTTTTCCCCTCTATCTCTCCCAGTTCTTAAAGTGGTTGTTAACCCACTTCTACAAAATCCTCCCATCCTCTCTGTACTATAATAATAAGTGTCCCTGTGCCTGTGTAATGTAAAAAATCTGCCAATATGTACCTATATCAGCTCGGTTCCTGGCGCCCAGCTGACTGTCAGATTTTCTTCTCTCCCCAGCTCACAGATCCAGTGGGTGCGGTCGAGCCCTCCCGCTGACGTCGGCCGGGGAAGAGGGGGAGAAAGGAGAGAGAGCCGACAGTCAGCTGAGGGCCGGAAACCCTGCTTATATAGGTACCAATCGGCATATTTTTTACATTACACAGGCATGGGACACTTTTTATTATAGTACAGAGGGGATTACAGCATTTAGCAGATATGAGAGCAGCAGGAGTGGGTGGGGGGGGGGGGGGCACTAGTATGAGCAGACAAGGAGGAGGGATGAGGACAGAGGAAACACAGGAGAGCAGACTGCAGGTGACGGAGGCACGTACTTAGACAATGGTGTCAGGGCTCAGCAGCCCTGATATATTGTGGTCTAAGTACAGGGGGAAGGGTATAGCCAGGCAGAATCAGCCAGGTATTTCAGGTGATACAGGCAGCCAAATGACACAACACAAGCACTGTGCTGTATAACATGCTTTATGGGAACAGGATCCATTTATTTATTTATTTATTTTTTGGGTTAACACCTCTTTAATTTCAATATCATAATTTTAGTGAATGTGGATTTCTCAATACGAAAACATGGCTTCTTGCTGGTAAAAATGTACATATGTAGATTAGGGAGGGAAAAATTCAATGCACAAGGCAACTTTTTGAGGTTTGCATCCCTGGTTACAAAGAAAATAAGTAGGACTGGCTGGGGAGACATACACCTTTACACAAAGTTTTTACAGGTTTGACTGGGAAAAACATACTCCTCTATTACACAGGGAGCATCTTTTGAATTTTAGTGTTTTTAGGACCTAATAGTATAGGTGCACTGTGCAACATGTTTTTGAATTCTAACGTGACAGTTTCCTTTTAATGTATCATTTGTCCACCTCTTTTAGCATGACATTTGTTATTAACCATCTCCACATAATGGGCAAATTGGATTGAGCTCAGGTGGAGCAAAAGACAACAAGTTGTTAGTATCCTCAATGGGCTTGAAGCAACCAAGCATACCACAAGAGAAAAGTACACATGTATGTTACCTGCCACCTGCACTACAGATGTGTACAGCTATAATGACATATTCTGTTTGCTTCATAAACTGTCAATAAATTGAGTTAATTAGTGCTTATTTCCATGCCATTACAACATAACTCCTATTTGGCTTTGTTTGCTGTCTGTAGCTTTAAGAATACCTTTTCTGTTTTTTTTTAAATGCCATGCCATTATCCTTCAGTATCCTTCATATTCCAAAAGAGGTATACTTGTTTGCAGGTGGCTATATTTTATTTATACACTATACACTAAATTCAGTAAAACATAAGAACATAAGTTGTACTACTGAATGTAAATTATACTGTTGTATATGAGTTGTTTAATTTTAGCTCATAAATTATTGATTATTATTAACATGCTACTGCTTTATTTGACACATTTGTAATTTGTGGAATTATTACATTACACATTTGAACTAAAGGACTAGTATACCAAGAATAAATCTACAAAGGTTTTATATAAGTGTCAATGTAGATGTCTATTTATTTGAAGAGGTGGTTCGCTGGTGGGGTTCCACTTTCATCCTTAAAATGGAAAATCCATTCTAACATTTGCCCATGGGCCATATCTGTAATGTCCTATTCTGTTTTGAATACTCTATTTTCATGTTCGGTGGCAAAAATCTAGTTTAGTACTGGAGCTTTTCAGTAGCTGAAACTTGCCATAAATTGTGAGACAATCTCAACATATAGTACATTAAAGTGAAAATGTGCAATGTTATAGGGAGCATCTATAATTCTTAAAGGGTAACTCCACTTTCATGGGAAAAAATAACAAATAAAGAAAAAATAATATAGCATATACAATTGTGACACAAGTCACTGAATTCTATTAAAAACTACCTTTCCTTTTTTTTCCAATTACTACGCTTTAAACCTCCAACCCCCATACACACTCTTTGAAAAATTTGTATGACATCTCCAAGAGAAAAAGGACTAATCTCTCGCACTTATAAATACCTAAATGAGCTCTCTTTGCCTGAGAAATCTAAACCCATGTCACAATGGGAATAAGATCTAAACTGTTCCTTTACCACTGAAGAATGGAATAGCATGATAGACCATTTATGTAAATGTAATCGCTCAATTTCTATCAGCAAAACCCCAATGAAATGACTTATTAGATGGTATATGACCCCAGCTAAAATTCACTCCTTTTACCCAACAGTATCTCACGACTGTTTTAGAGGCTGCCCAGAACTTGGTACACTTTTACACATTTTCTGGAGCTGTAGTCACTTAAAACCTCTATGGCAACAGGCAACCACAAGAGTATTACAAATCGCAGGAAAATGAATCACTCTTACACCACAAACTTGCCTAATATTCTTTACTATACCAGATATACCTACTTCATGTAACAGATTACTACATACCCTATTTAGCTCCATACAATGGATGATAGCATGTAGCTGGGGGTCATCATCTCTCCCATGGACACAGGTCCTATCTAGAATGGAGCTAAGTAAAATCACTTAACGTATACATCATACCCTTCAAGATAACCTGCATAGTTTCCATTAAAAATGGAAATACTGGGACATACCACCAAACTAGTTGAACTCAAATCTGAATAATTAATAAAACATCAAGCTATAGTGAAACCAAAATATAAGCATGGATCAGTTATACCTGTTATATACACTATTCTATAAAAATGATCTATGAAACAAATCTATTCTCTTAATATTCCATTCATATGGCTCTTTTGAATTGTTCTATACTATCAAAAACATACTGTATTTTACATATTATTATTTTTGTACACACATATTTTTGTATATGAATGTACATGTTTTTGACCTTCTTAATAAAAATGCTTGTAAACAAAAAAAGCTACCTTTCCTTTTCAACCCGCAGTGCTGGCTACCTGCTACCTGGAGGTGTTCTGTACACAGAATGTGTACAGAATCCACCCCCCCCCCCCCCCAAACTTCATTTCCTGCTTGTATGATTGGCTAACTTATTTTCCCAGAAGTCTACACTGCTCAGATTTCAGGCATCCCCTGAAACAAAAATGTCAATTTTGGTGTGATACTCCCAATAGGAAAACATGGCTAAAGGGATGCTGACCCTGACACTTTTCTCATGAGAGGCCTGCAAGTGCAGCAGCTGGTTGATAGCTCCCATTAGATTCACTTCTGCACATGGGCACAGAAAAACACACAGGGATTTAGTCAGAAAAATAAAGGGTAGGAATCTGCAACAAAGTTTGTTAAAACCCCTGCAATGTACACAGATCATCTAGAGGGGAATGGTTTTTTTTTCTCAGCTAAAGTGGAGTTACTCTTTAAAGCTCCACTCTGGGCAAAAATAGATTTTTCCCCATGCAGTGAGGCTGTGCTTGCACTGCACGGGTCAATTTCTCTTTTTGTCTAGGGGTGAGCAGAAAGCATATACTCACCTGATCCTTCGATGCTCTGGATCCCCCATAATCCAGTCTATGGAGCCTATTCTGGGTGTAATGACATCAAGAACAATCCACTATTCAAGACCACTGGAGCGTGAGGGTGTTGGATCGGTCTTGTGTGTGTGTGATGGGGTGGAAATTTCTCCCTCTTTCTGTTTCATTAATTATGTGGATCTGTGCTTGCTCCACCTTTTCTGCTGTTTCTTAAATAGTCCCCTATCAGTCCTTACACCAGTAATCAGGTGGCACATCTCTGACGAAGAAGAAGCAAAGCCTTACCTCTACCAAGATGGCCTCCATGCAGAGACAGTGCAGAATAAGGCAAGATTGCTGACTAGTCCTTTGGCCTCTGCTTGGTTTTTAGTGACCACAGCTTTCACAGTTCAAGTCCTCTTTAAATGTATCAGATTAGCTAGGTGTTTGGTTTTGAGTGGTCATATCTGGTTGTGGATAACTAGCTTGATAGCATACACAGAAGTTGTGACATAGCCAAGAATCATTATTTTCTGACTTGTCTCTGCCCATGGTCTACCTTATCTCTTTTCTGGGTCCTAGTATGTAAAGGAAGGGAATAGTGAGAGATGCAACATAAAGAATTCCAGTGATCACTTGATCTGTCTATTGTACAGGACGACTGATAGGACACAGGATAAATAAATGCTGTCTAAATTTAATATAGCAATATTGCTTGGTAATTCACTCCCATCACTAATTCACTTTAAAAGAAAGTGCCTCACAATGAAAAAGGTCTTGCAGCATTACTTTAGTTAAAAGGACAACTTCTTTTGGCTACCGCTTATACAGTATGTCACAAAAGTGAGTACACCCCTCACATTTTTGTAAATATTTTATTTTATCTTTTCATGTGACAACACTGAAGAAATGACACTTTGCTACAATGTAAAGTAGTGAGTGTACAGCTTGTATAACAATGTAAATTTGCTGTCCCCTCAAAATAACTCAACACACAGCTATTAATGTCTAAACTGCTGGCAACAAAAGTGAGTACACCCCTAAGTCAAAACATCCAAATTGGGCCCAAAGTGTCAATATTTTGTGTGGCCGTCATTATTTTGCAGCACTGCCTTAACCCTCTTGGGCACGGAGTTCACCAGAGCTTCACAGGTTGCAACTGGAGTCCTCTTCTACTCCTCCATGACAACATCACGGAGCTGGTGGATGTTAGAGACTTTGCACTCCTCCATCTTCCATTTGAGGATGCCCCACAGATGCTCAATAGGGTTTAGGTCTGGAGAAATGCTTGGCCAGTCCATCACCTTTACCCTCAGCTTCTTTAGCAAGACAGTGGTCATTTTGTAGGTGTGTTTGGGATCATTATAATGTTGGAATACTGCTCTGCGGCCCAGACTCTGAAGGGAGGGGATCATGCTCTGCCTCAGTATGCCACAGTACATGTTGGCATTCATGGTTCCCTCAATGAACTGTAGCTCCCTAGTGTCAGCAGCACTCATGCAGCCCCAGACCATGATACCCCCACCACCATGTTTGACTTTAGGCAAGACACACTTGTCTTTGTACTCCTCACCTGGTTGTCGCCACACACGTTTGACACCATCTGAACCAAATAAGTTTATCTTGGTCTCATCAGACCACAGGACATGGTTCCAGTAATCCATGCCCTTAGTCTGCTTAAACTGTTTGCGGGCTTTCTTGTGCATCATCTTTAGAAGAGACTTCCTTCTGGCATGACAGCCATGCAGACCAGTTTGCAGACCAATTTGATGCAGTGTGCTGTGTATGGTCTGAGCACTGACAGGCTGACCCCCCCCCCCACCCTTTCAGCCTCTGCAGCGATGCTAGCAGCACTCGTATGTCTATTTCCCAAAGACAACCTCTAGATATGATGCTGAGCATGTGCACTCAACCTCTTTGGTCGACCATGGCGAGGTCTGTTCTCAGTGGAACCTGTCCTGTTAAACTGCTGTATGGTCTTGGCCACCGTGCTGCAACTCAGTTTCAGGGTCTTGGCAACCTAGTTATAGCCTAGGCCACCTTTATGTAGAGCAACAATTATTTTTTTTCAGATCCTCAGAGAGTTCTTTGCCATGAGGTGCCAAGTTGCCATGTTGAACTTCCAGTGACCAGTATTAGAGAGTGAAATTTAACACACCTGCTCCCCATTCACACCTGAGACCTTGTAACACTAACAAGTCACATGACAACGGGGAGGGAAAATGACTAATTGGGCCCAATTTGGACATTTTCACTTAGGGGTGTACCAGAGGTTTAGACATTAATGGCTGCTATACAAGCTGTACACTCACTACTTTACATTGTAGCAAAGTGTCATTTCTTCAGTGTTGTTACATGAAAAGATATAATAAAATATTTGCAAAAGTGTGAGGGGTGTACTCACTTTTGTGAGATACTGTACTACTTAGGCTGGATCAAAGCTTACAGTCTGTTTTAATTGATGAATAATAAAATAATTTAGGGGAGAAATAGTTATGATTTGCATATTTGACCTCCATAATGGGAATGTGGTATAGATGGGCCTAGTCATTTCAATTGCAGTAATTTTTCGCATTTATTTCATATAATAATTATGTTTCTAAACACAATAAAATGTGTCTCTAGTTTTGATTGTGATATACTACAAATGACTTGTGCATTCTGTGGACTGTGTCTTATACTGTATGTAAAAGGGCAATATAGGGCAAAGTACATCCTGACTTCAGTTTACCATAAGGTGTTCATGGGCCAGTTCTTAGGCAGCAGGCTAAGGGGCTGCACCAAAACACATTTACAATAGGTGGTTTCTTTATTCTGTCCATTTTGCACTACCTGACCACCTTTGGGCGCTTGCTGGTAAATCCAGCAGTAGAACTGAAGGGGCAAGGAATGCAGGTACTTAGAGGTGTCATAAAATTGTCTGATATTCAAGAATTGTGACAGCTCTACATACTGTATATTGCATATATTGCAGATGACTTTCTGTTCTAGTCGTGCACTAAGATAATAAAGGACAACTTCACTTTTATCCCCCCTTCTCCTCCAGTATCGGCAGAGTGATATTCATAGCCCATTTTTGTGATGTCCTCCATCTTCACGATTTCAAAAATGTTTGCAAACCATAGAAACAGGGATCAATTTGCTTTGACAGGGCAGGAGTGCTCATACAGCGTTTACCAGATGAACTGACAGAGATGGTTTATATCAGGGGTCAGCAACCAATAGATCATGATCTACCATTAGATCTCGAACAGGTGACTGGTAGATCGCAGTCTGGGCTTGATGACCCAGCATCCCAGAGCATCAAGTGGAGTTCAATGCGGAGGGACTACTTGTAAAGCTGGAGCTGTAGTTGGAAGCCAGAGCCGTATAAGCCAATGCCTCCTCTGTAGTGCGGTCTCCTGTCCCATGTGGGGTGATGCTTTCTTAGCACCTGCTTTAACCCTTTGGACCCCACAGAAGAATGCAGTTGCGGGGCACTTGCAGAGTGGCTTTTACTTGAATGGGTCGCGATTGGCAGGTGATAGCACCCTCCAAAGCAACGGGGGGGGGGGGGCAGGGGAGGGTTTAATTCC
>BLSH010323972.1:899451-930402 GCA_018402905.1 Glandirana rugosa | reverse complement strand
TCCTGTCCCATGTGGGGTGATGCTTTCTTAGCACCTGCTTTAACCCTTTGGACCCCACAGAAGAATGCAGTTGCGGGGCACTTGCAGAGTGGCTTTTACTTGAATGGGTCGCGATTGGCAGGTGATAGCACCCTCCAAAGCAACGGGGGGGGGGCGGGGGAGGGTTTAATTCCTGCTACAGCAAGTGTACACCTGTGGCTGCTGCCTCAGAAGCTAAAGGGGGTAAGGATGTGGGCAGCAAACTCAACTGTATGGTTCTATCACCCCCCAACTTTATGTGTGAACAAGCCCTTAGCGTGCCGTTTTGAAATGCAGCTAAGGGCTCATTCACAAGTGCAGAAGGCACTGCTGCTCCTCTGAAAAGCAATCCAAGTGTGTTTTAATAGGTGGTGAGGAGGCGATATGTTGCTTCCCCACCATCTGATTTAAACACATGATTGCCGTGCAATCCACACGATTGCGACACGGTAGTATGACAATTAGGGTTTTAAATCCGGTGTGAAGAGGCGACACTGGGCAACACTCTGCCCGGTCATCTTTGACTTCTCCCATGTTGTTAAGGTAGATCTCCACGTCTTTATGGTTGCCTACCCCTGGTTTATATTGTTTTAGCAGAATCTGAAGCAGGTAACTAGGGCTCTGCCCCAGAGTTATGTTAAAGGATTCATTTTTGGACTTTCAACCAGAATGGTTCTGCCCCAGAGATACTGGGACTGGGGCATTGAGAGCTAGTAAAAAAAATGAATGGAGAGAGGGGACAGCTCTGCCAGATGCCATTTAGATAGCGAAAGTAGTCATATTGATTCTGATTAATGTAAACAGCCTCCCTGGGGGGCTGGGGTGGGTGAAAAGAAGGGCTGATATCCAGGACATCATGAGTACCTAGACCAATGTATGACACACTGCTCTTTAAAAATTGCCAGTCTACCCAGTTTTCTCTGCGTCCCTTGACAGGGGCATTAGAGGGGTAGCCCTCAATCACGCTGAGTGGACCGGGTCAATGTCCCAGGCCTCTCCCTGAAGACATACGTGTGCACAAAATACAGTGGGAGGGACCTACATGCTGATGCCATGCCGCCGCTTCTGGTTTCCGGGGTGGCAGGCAACTTTGTAAGTCTAGCCGAGTCTTTTTACCTGTTTTTATGTTTCATGTGATTGAAGTTCTCATTGGATTCATAATTTTGTGATTTCATGTGATCTGTTGACACCATCAATGCTTTACTATATGGTACATTTCTGGGTTCCGTGTGATGAGCTTTTTTAGGCACTTTCCTTCCAGATCGTAATGTTCGCTGGTGTGGAAAGTGTATGTTTTTCCTAAACTCCTGAATGGTTTACTAACATTTTATGCTGATATCCAACAACCATCTGGTAAGTGCATAAAGGTGGAGGACCAGCATATTTTCTCTGTTCTTGCACAGTAGAAGTTCTTTATTACGGAGAATCATTATTTCTGGCATTACTGATTGCGAGATGGAAAAAATACTTGCGCCTTGGAATTCTCAGTACCCTTATTGTTAAATGACAAAGGTTTTCCTTTAGTTATACTTTAAGTAATGCACTTTTTTTGTTTTCTATACAGTACAAGTTATATCTAGTCACCTTTGTGCTAGCTCCTCCTCTGAGTGTTCACACACATTTAATGACAGGGCACATTTTTTGCTGACATCCTGAAATATGACAGCTATTCATATTATAAACTTAGACCATTGATATTTAAATTGGTTCTAAAGCCTTAAGGTTTTTCACCTTAAAGCGGAGCTCCAAGCTCCTTCAGAGAAAATTTAAAGTCAGCAGCTACAAATACTGTAGCTGCTAACTTTTAATATTAGGACACTTACCTGTCCACGAATCCAGCGGTGTCTTCACTTGAGCCAATCGGCTCTTGGGTGCTGCCACCACCATTTTGCAGCATCACAGCCGGTTCCTTACTGCGCTTTGTGAATGACCCGGTGGAGGGGGAAGGAGGAGGGGGCCGCACTTCAAGATGTCTTTGCCGCGGTGAAGTCGGCCGGAAGTGGGAACGGGTGCCTGTCAAAACCAGCTTCCCTCCCCAATGAAAAGTGCCAAGTATGGCAGCGGAGGGGGGAGAAGAGGCAAACAAGCGGAGCTTCCCCTTGCGGGTTGAGCTCTACTTCAATGCATCCTATGCATTAAGGTGAAAAACCATCTGTGCTGCAAAATCCTCTCATCCCCCTTAGTCCTTCCCTTTTGGGTGGAGCTCCGCTTTAATGCATTCTATGCATTAAGGTGAAAAACCTTCTGTGCTGCAAAATCCCCCCATTCCCCTTAACCCTAGCAGGGGCGTGGCCGAGCTGCCCACTCTGTGTCAATAGACGCAGACACATTGGCTCGGGAGCGAGTGCGCACTGGTGACCCCCCCATGGAAAGGCTTTTCATGAGGGGCACTTGCCGAAGAGGAGGAGCCTGGAGTGCTGGAGGGGGACCCCAGAAGAAGAGGATCGGGGCTGCTTTGTACAAGACCACTGCACAGAGCAGGTAAGTATACCATGTTTGTTCTTTTAATAAAAAAAACCTAAGCCTTAGGCTGGGTTCACACTGGTACGACATGACAGTCATACGACTGTGGATCTGACTTTGCCCTGCGACTTCATGTCTGACTTTAATGAATGGGATCCAACTTTGATCCTGACAATACCAGGCTCTTTGAGTCTGGTTTGAATCTTGAGGAGGAACCCCTTGCCAAAATTAAAAAAAAAAATGGCATAGGGTTCCCCCCAAGACCATACCAGACCCTTTGGTCTGATATGGATTTTAAGGGGAACCCCTATGCCAAAATAAAAAATGGCATGGGCATGGGGTCCCCCCCCCAAAATCCATACCAGACCCTTATGCGAGCACGCAGCCCAGCCCAGCAGGTCCGGAAGAGAGGTGATGAGTGAGCTCCCCCACCCCTCCTGGACCATTCCAGACCACATGCCATCAACATGGGGGGGTGCTTTGGGGCAGTGCACCCCCACCCCAAAGCACCTTGTCCCCCCCTTGATGGGGGCAAGGGCCTCTTCCCAATAACCCTGGGTGTGGTTTTCAGGGTCTGCGGGTGGGGGGCTTATCAAAATCTGGAAGCCCCCTTTAACAAAGGGGCCCCCAGATCCTGACCCCCCACCCTATGTGAATGAGTATGGGGTACATTGTACCCCTACCCATTCACCCAAAAAAAATGTCAAGTAAATGAAACCAGTACTCAGGTTTTTTACAAAGTCCTTTATTAAACCAGGCCCTTCAGTCTGGCATGGATTTTAAGGGGAACCCCCATGCCAAAATAAAAAAAACAGCTTTGGGTCCCCCTAAGTCCATATTAGACCCTTATCCGAGCACGCAGCCTGGCAGGTCAGGAAAGGGGGAAGGATGAGCAAGCACCCTTCCTCCTGGACCATACCAGGCCACATGCCCCCACCCCAAAGTACCTTGTCACCATGTTGTCTTCCCGACAGCCCTGGGCGGTGGTTGTCGGGGTCTGCGGGTAAGGGGCTTATCGAAATCTTGAAGCCCCCAGATCCCAGCCCCCCACCCTATGTGAATGAGTATGGGGTACACTGTACCCCTACTCATTCACCCCAAAAAAGTGTCAAAGAAATAAAACCAGCACTCGGGTTTTTGAGAAATTCCTTTATTAAAGCAGCCACAGCGTCTCTTCTCCCTCCGGTGATATATTTACTCTCCGGTTCTTCTCGCTGCGCTATTTTATTCCTCTGGTTCTTCTCGCTGTGCTGATGTCTTCTTCCTCTGCTGGTTATTCCTCTGTTCCTCCAGTTCTCCTTCTCTCTGTTGTCTTCTTCCTCTGCCGGTTCTTCCTCCGATCCTCTCCCGACGCTAGCTCCTGCTGTAAATGTTAGCTGCAGTGTGTGTCATTGCTTATATAGCCATGGGGTGTGGCCATCCCTTCACCACCCCATCATGCCCCGAGCAGTGACGTCACAAGGGGGTCTCCAGATGATGTTACTTGATGGTCACGCCCCATGGCTATATATGTAATGGCACAAGCTGCAGCTAACATTTACAGCTGGAGCTAGCATCATTAGAAAATCAGAGGAAGACAGCAGAGAGAAGAAGAACCGGAGGAACGGAGGAAGAACCGGCAGAGGAAGAAGACATCCGCACAGCGAGAAGAACCAGAGGAAGAACCAGGGAAAGAAAACATCAGCGCAGCGAGAAGAACCAGAGAATGAAAAAATCACCAGAGGGAGAAGAAATTGGAGGGAGAAGAGATATTGGAGCTGCTTTAATAAAGGACTTTCTGAAAAACCTGAGTGCTGGTTTTATGTCTGTGACACTTTTTTTGGGTGAGTGGGTAGGGTACAATGTACCCCATACTCATTCACATAGGGTGGGAGGCCGGGATCTGAGGGCTTCCAGATTTTGATAAGCTCTCCGACAACCACCACACAGCTTCTATGATATTCAATGGGCTGAAGTAGGACCAAAGTAGTGCAGGAACCTTTTTCAAAGTCAGGCGGACTTGTGTCGAACCAGTTAAGACGGCTCCCATAGGGAAATCTACCTCTCCACCCCTCAACTCACTCCATCAGTCTCCTCATGCATCACTAACTTACTAACAGACATTTCTGCCTGGATGTCACACCACTTCCTCAAACTCAACTTGTCCAAAACCAAACTCATAATATTTCCTCCCCCATGTGCCTTTTCCCCTGACTTCTCTGTCAAGAGCAAAGGCACAACCATCCACCCATCCCCATATGTCAGGGTGCTTGGTGTTATCCTGGATTCTGAACTCTCCTTTTGGCCCCACATCCAATCACTTTCTAAGGCTTGCCGCCTCAACCTCCGCAACATCTCTAAAATACGTAATTTCCTAACCACAAAGCTCCTGATTCACTCCCTGGTCATCTCTTGCCTCAACTACTGCAACTCCCTCCTCATTGGCCTACCTTTAAATAGACTATCCCCCCTTCAGTCCATCATGAATGCCGCTGCCAGACTCCTCCACCTTACAAACCATTCAGCGTCTGCCACCCCTCTCTGCATATCCCTCCATTGGCTGCCACTCGCCCAACAAACCAAATTCAAAATTCTAACAGTAAGTTACAAAACCATCCACAACTCTGCTCCCAGCTACATCACTAGCCTAGTCTCAAAATACCAACCTAATAGTCCTCTTCATTCCTCCCAAGACCTCCTGCTCTCCAGCTCCCTCATCGCCTCCTCTCATTTTTGCCTCCAAGACTTCTCCCGAGCCTCTCCATCCTCTGGAATTCCCTACCCCAATCAGACTGTCCCCAAATCTATCCAGATTCAGGCGATCCCAGAAAACTTTTCAGGGAAGACTATCCTACTGCCACCTAACAACTGCACTTTTATTTTCTCCATCAGCCCTACCCCACAGTTATTGCCCTTTCGTATCACTTGACCCTCCCTCCTAGATTGTAAGCTCTAACGAACAGGGCCCTCTGATTCCTCCTGTATTGTATTGTATTTGACGGTCTGCCCTAATATTATAAAGCACTGCGCAAACTGTCGGCACTATATAAATCCTGTATAATAATAATAAATAATAATTCATACACATTATGGAACATGTTCTCCCAAAGTCGGATCGTATATCGTACCAGTGTGAACCTGGCCTTAATGTTGCTTTAAGCAGTATCAACAATATGTAAACATTAACAACACTCTGAACAAGTAGGAAAGGAGGAGAGAATCCCTAATGCCTCACATCCACAGAGTTGCGTGATGATAAGAGAGACAACCTCAGGCCAGGCCATGCCAGGCCGCCAATGCATTTCGCTCCGCTCCCCAGTGGTTAGTCATGGTGAAGTTATCTGCCGGCTTTACAATGAAAAATTGAAAACAAAGTGACAAAATGTGAGCATGACTAAGATGATAAAAGACCTGGTGCACCCTGGGTTATAACAGAAAAATAAGTTCTGAGGCACTCATAGCGCGCCGCAGCGATCAGTATGTATGGCCAAATTTCGGCCATACATAGTGGGAGGGGCTTAAAGGGGATCATTATACAGAATCTGTGCCTAGTCGCTGTATGCACTGCACACATATAACAGTCCTTGTACAGTAATTAGGAATATTTTGTGATTTTGTGGGTACCACAAATGACCGCTTCACAGATGCAAATAAACCTCAGGACAAAGGATCATTTAAAAAAAAAAAAAACATTTCCATTTTATGCACACAAAAAAGATATCATTTTGTCTGACTGAGCCTACTTTAAAGAGGAACTTCAATAAAACCAACAACTGTTGGGACAATGAACACCTTGGTAAGGACTGTGTAATGTACAATATAAAGTATATGTAACCTACAAAACAGCATATACAGTAGAGTGCAGCAATTAGGATAAACCCTGTGTTCACATCAGCATTCCCCCCTAATATAAAATTCCCCAATATTCCCTATATTGTAGATCAGGGTTCCAAGAGTCCCTCCTTACATCAGAATCCCCAGTGTTCCCCCTTACACCAGAGTGACCCCCTTACATCAGAGTTCCCCTTTACATCAGAGTCCACACTCCACAGACTTCCTCCTTACAAAAGAGTCCCCAGGGTTTCCCTTCACATCACCCTGCAGACTCTGATGTAGAGGACTCTGAAGGGGGAACATGGGAATTTTGATGTGGGTGGGGGATGACCAGAGGCCACTATAAGGGAGAACCTTTATATCAGTGCCCCCCAGGAAGGGACCCCTGGACTAGTCTGATGGTGGCAATCTCTATGGAGGGGTGAGGATAATGCAGCCAGTGTCCACAGACTGTTGCTCTTACCCTGTGGCCCCGGACTCACCAGCTCTTTCAGCTCCTCGGCTCGGAAAGACTAGCATACCGCTGCTGCTTGAACTTGTACTGGCTGATCACCATGGGCAGGCAGCCACCCTTTGCGGGCTAAACCCTACCCCCGGGCTTGCCGGCTCTATGGCTAGGTTGGGTGGACACATGCTAGACTATTTGGGACTCGGTGGCAAGGAAGCAGATGGTGGGGGCCCTGGGCGCCACTTCCAGCAGGTGCCAAGCAACATGTGCACAGCAGTGCCCCCACTGGAGGTGAAGTGCCAAATAGATTACTCCACTGTGACAGGGTTGCAGCCAGGACTAGAGGAGTAGTATTGGCAAATGCAGCCCGCTGCTTCTTCCACAGCTGGCGGTTGCCCATCGCTCCCATCCAGTGTCTTTTGGCAGAGGTGCCGTACTCCACCAAAGCTGTAAATCAATAGACGGTTGGCAACACTGATATATGCTTCTGATAATTGGATGAACTTTGCCTGCAAAATGTTGGGCCATGCATGGGCCGCTTATTAAAAGCATAAAATGTGTCACAGTTTAAGTTCCTTTAAAGACCATTGTGGTATTCAAAAAAGATTTGACATGCTGGAAATTTGTATACCCTTCTCCATTGTTCAATGCTAGTTTTGCAGGGATAAGGCAGTGCCATCCTTAACTGTAAGCAAGCAGATCACCTAACATGGACTGAACAGTATGCTTGTTATGCCTCTTCTCAAATGGTGGCACCTTCATCAATTTTATTATTTTAAAAAAGAATAAGCCAAGTGTATATGTTAATTTATGATTTATACGTTAAAACTTAAAATCAGAAGCACCAGCTCTGTGCCTAATAACCCCGCTTCACAGATAAATATATTCTTATTTCACTTACGGCTTGCAATAGTCCCTTGCTCCTGTTACACTGAGTAATCTGTGATTTAAATCAGTTTTACGTGCGTGTTTTTTTTCTTTTCCCTAAATTGGGTGTTATAAATCTAGAGTAGTTGCTGGATATAGCACACGGGAGGATTTCTTATACATTTTAATGTTGCATAAGTAAGAAATAACCGTGGTTCAGCAATAAAATTGCAAATGTAAGCGAAAATAAAGATTTTGCATGCCTCTCCCCCACCAAAAAAAAATTGTAACTAGGTTACATTTGTTTTGTAAACTCTGATCGTAATTTATTCTTTTATTGAGTGTGCCTCTCACAAGTAGACTTTTCCCACTACGCTGCAGTTGATTAGCAAAAAGACACAGAGTAAAACAATTAGCAATTTATCTCCATAACTATAACACAGGTAATCATACCATTCACATCAACCAAGGTTTATTTCAACCAGACAGAGAAATAAGAAAAAAGCTGCAGCAACAGATATACTTTGAGAAAGAGACCTGGCACCATAGGCATTGATGATGGTAATGTGTAATAGACATAAAAGAATTCCTTCCAACTTTTAGTCCAATGTTTTGTATCTGTGCTATGTTTTCTCCTGGGTCAGCTTTAGACAGGCCTCACAACCGCAAAGATAGTCATCTGTGAGGTATGCAGGAAGTTGGCATGTAAATTATACATATGATGGATTATGTGAGAGTTGGAAAATGCAGCTTTATCTCTATGATGAAGCTCTACTGCCATGCTAGGTATATAAAAGCTGAAGATGATGGCGAGAAACTTACAAGTTCTTGCTTGCCATCATAGCTACTGGGTTGTCTAGATGATCGAATATAAGGGTTAGTAGCTTTCCCCATACATCAAAAGGTAGATATATAAACAACCTTAATTAATGAAATAATGTATTCAGAAAAATCATCAAACATGTATAAGCACTTGAATTTATTTGGTATCAGACTTGTATTTCTCTGTACAGCAGACTGGGAGAGGAAGGGGAAACAGTACGGTAGTAGCCAATCAGGTTTGCTGCATGCAAAATATGCAAATAGGTAACAAGCGAACAGGAAGATAGAGCAGAGGGATTAGCTCATTAGCCTGTTTCTGGTCCTTGGTTGTCCAATCATAGGCTGAGGGTTAAGCATTGCTTAACTGCAGTAAGGATAATCATGTCACCTGCATCCCTTTACTGTCTTCTAGGGTTGTGTAAGACAACTAGATGGAGAGAAATATATCCAAAACTTTCTTTTTTTAGTTTGGGATAAAGTGCAGAAGGATTAGAACACTTATTAGGTTATTATTGATGTTTGTGCCCTCCTTAGGGAGATTCACCCTCTCTATTTGTCCTGTTTAGCATTGGTATTGAAAGTAAAAGAAAATCCCAAATTTTGTGTTGTCCCCTGAAAAGTAATAGAGGGGACATCTTAAAATGGGGACATTACTTCAAGTGACCTGGTAGGCACATGATTTTTGCAGGGATTTCCTGTCACTTCCTGTTTGGCTATGGGACAGAAAGTTAAGTTACATCTCCACAATGGGACAGAGATGGCAAAAAAAAATCTGACGGGGGTAATAACCCACCCTTAATGGCTGTACACACAAGCTGAATATTGTGCGGCTTTAGTCAGTTCAATAAAAACCAACTACATTTGGCCTGTGTGTATGGCAACTTGTCTGACATAAGCTGGTGTTTTGCCGAAAACTCCAACTAGCCAAAATCTCCAACCATGTCACTTCCGATGACTGCAGCACCAACAATTGGACTCATTGGCTGTTTTGACAGAACAGCAGCGTATACACTATGGTACACCATATAATGAGTGGACATTGTTAGTCCGGCCGATACTAACCAACAACATGGCCACCTCTAAGGTGCCAACAATTTTTTTCTGTCAATTTTTTCAGAGGCGTTCTGTCAAAACAGCCAACTCGTAGTGTACCGTACTGTATACGCTGCCGGGGCATGACCGAAAAAGGTCTGCCGATCGACACCCTATCAGCCATTGGCTGAGAGTGCTAACCGGTGTGTTCTAGCGGGGGGCCGCCCCCCTGTCAGAACACAATAACTCAGCAAGGAAGATCGTGGTACTAACATCGGAAAGTTAGTACAGCGGCTCCTTCCAAACTCTTCAGTTTTTCTTTCGTTCAGCCCGCTTGGTTGAACGAAAAAAAACTACTAGTGTGTACTAGGCTTTACGCTATCCAAAATGGAAAAAAAAATGTTTAGCCTATTGTTCTATTTTAATCCCTTTTGATGACCAGGTTTACAAAACAGTTTCTAGGCTATACAGCTTATGATGTAATAAATAAAAAAAACAGCACCCCTGCAACAAACATGCAAAAATTTGCCTCAAAATCATAGTGCATACATGAATTGTTCAGTGGTAAAGGTAATGCACCCAACTGTGATTTGAACCCTTTCTTTTGCAAGCTTAATTTGTATAGTAATTTAATGCTCTCCGATTACCCTGCTTTGTTTGATAAATATACCTTTCAATTCATTCTGTAAAAAAAAGTTTCTTTTTACAACCCGTTTTTGTGGTAACCTATATAATCATTTTTAAGTGTCATCAGTTCAGTGGTAGTCTAGGCCAGTGGTTCTCACCCCTGTCCTCAAGTACCTCCAGCAGGCCATGTTTGCAGGTTTTCCTTTACCTTGCACAGGTGCTTTAAATTGGAGTCAATGGCTTGGTATATTGGACAGTTATTTTATCTAAGAGAAATTCCCAAAACATGGCCTGTTGGGGGTACTTGAGGGCAGGACTGAGAACCACTGGTCTAGGCACCCAAACTAGATCACTAGCTGCATGAATATCCTACAGGATATTGTCGCCTATCTAAAGGGAATTCCCGGTAAAGTTTGTCCCCAGCTAAATGTGTAAAAATGTCTGTACTCTCCTGATTAGGAGGTGTGTACTATATTATAGATTGCACACATACACACATTGTGTTTTAATTAAATATTTTATTAATTCTTCAACATTTTCCTTACTGACCGCATTCCCTCTCTTTTTTCCTGTGAAACCATTAACTTTACAATGTATTTTCTGTGTTTTTCCACGCTATAATATTTCCTGTTTGATAATGTAAAGTATTCTTTGTTCATTGATGTAAGTGAAAAAATGCAGATGTATTGTTCAGAATATTTTTAACGCTGAATCCAAATTATAACAAGGTATTATTTTACCTGTTTATAGCTTTCTGGATTCTTAATGCATAACTCCCTTTTTTAATTAACAAAATATTTTTGATGTTTTTTCTCCTTTGTTACAAAGCTATCCTGCTACCTCTTGATTGCTGGCGCTGCAGGCTGGCATTCACCCATAGCTTTGTTTGAATGCTTTCTGTAGACAAGGGAGCAGTAGGCAAGGTCTGGCTGATGTTGATTAATGTATGTTCGAAGGTAAAAGACTCAAGGGCCAAGCAGCATGGTCCATCCTGGTGGCATCTGATGCTGATTGGCTGTTCCCAGTGTGACTGAGCTAAGAGAGCGGACATTAAGATTAAGTGAGGCTGTCACAAGGAGGAGCACTGCACTGCATCATTCTGGGGAAGAGACAGCTGTGGTGGTAATCCTTCATCGCCAAGGGAGAGCTGCCAGCCATAAGATAGACTGCTAAAGATAACCCTCTATAACTTGTGCTAAAGATCAGAAAACTTTGAATTCACATCCATCTGCTTAGCCCTGTACTAAAGATGAAAGATAGGCAGAATAGGAAATAAGAAAAACTCCATGGGGATTAATCTTGAGTCAGAGCATGCACTGTGCAAGGGCAAGAATGAAACTTCTAGATACCGTTCTAAAAGTATTTGCACCTTTCCCTTTCATTTATCAGACAAAGCTGTATCAGGTCTGCTTAGAAAGACTAATACTCCTTCCTTACAGAAATGACCTTTTTCATGTTAAGTCCTCTGTACTGTCCCTTCCTTGTTCAAGTTCACCGATGCTGTAAAATCATTCTGGTACGAAGTGTGATAAAAACCTTACAATTAATTTACAGTTTGCATATTTTGTATAATAATTGTACGCACTGAACTTTACAGCAAACCTTTCCCCCTTTTACTAAAAATCACATCAGCGTGCAGCTCTGAAATCATCTCACGTTCATTAGTTAAACATATTTGCTGTTAATTACAATTACTGTGTTTCCACTTCCTGGTTTCTTGAGGCACTGGTTATATAACCTTGGTTTTACAAATGCATCCTGTGAATTTCCTGTCACATGTTCCAAGAGACACATGGACGCAAGTACAAATGCTCCTGCACTTGGGAGTGGGCCCGCTCAAAAGAAATGTATTGTCTTAACTCCAAACAAGGATAAGCCAAGTCTTGCTGCTCTCTAAGACTGGGGAGTCTGGTACTCTGAAACCACAAAAGGAAAGAAGAAAGGGCGCACCAACCTAGTGCATTATCCTTAAAACCATTCTTTTAATGGTATTCTTTTATTGATATAATGTGGTAAGTATTGTACTCACAAAATTACAATGGGTAAAGTACATTGCATGGTACCGTATTACAGTACATAATACATCAACACACAAAGCAGGATGGTAAGGATCCAAGGGTCAATGCATTTCGAGGTAAACACCTCTTCCTCTTTTTTCCTTTTGTGGTACATGTTCCAAGAGGCAGGCTCAGTGTTCCAGGAAGTCAAGGGATCATCTACCCTTAGTAAAAATGGCCACCATGAGAAGAATGGGTAGGAATGGTAAAATAAGGTATGCAAAGAATAATAAACCTACAGTTATCTATAAGTATCTGTCTGTAGATGCCATTACTAAAGGTTACAAGTGTTTTTGGCCCCATAAACTTCAATAGAATGCCTGACTTGAGCAGAAAAATGCTCGTAAAACGCTCGTACAATGCTCAAATAGCATCTCTCCATCCCCAATTTCCTCTCCCTCTCCTCCTCCTAGTGCTTTCTTTTGGCAAAACACAAAATGCCCGAAGCTGTAAAACGCTTGTACTACACTTCTAAAATGCTTTAAAAGGATGCCAGAAAAACGCCAGTAAATCGATACGCTCAGGTGTGAATGTAGCCTTAGAGTATATGTAAACTCTAACCTTGTAAAATAACCCATTCCGTTTAAAATAGAAATGAAAGGCAAAACATTTGTGTATAGATATAAAAAACATTATGAATACCTTTTGTTTGTAAGTGATTACATAATCTCTGTTCTCAGCATAAGGAGCTCAGAGCTGTAGGAGGAGAAACAGCAGCACACTGATCTTCCTAGTGAGAGGCTGTGTAAAGGGGGGGGGGGGGGGCATGTCAGGACAAGTCTGATCATTGGAGGAGAGCATGCTGAGTTTTCAGCACAGCTAGGGAACTGACTACACTGTACTCTCATGCCTAGTTTGGTCACTTTTTGAGAGGAAGGCAGAGGAACTGTCAGGAACACAAAGGTAGCAATACAAAGAGAACAGGATACTTTATCGTACATGGTACAGCAGGCACATATCAGAAATATGAAATGTTGGGTTTACATATTCTTCAAAAGCTATTTGCAAGTGATTGGAACTACCTGAAAATTGGCATGTGTATGGCCAGCATTAGGATAGCATCAAATGGGTTTTTACTTTCTCATTTGGAAAAACAAAAAGACCATCATCTAAGGATTATTACATGAAAAACCCCAACCTTCTGTTTTTTTTTGGATTTGTTTTTTTGTTTCACTCTTATATACTGAGGGTTTGAATGTTTTTACTACAGTTGTGTTTAGTTTTTTTCTTTGGGCCAACGCACAGATGTACTGCTAACACAGAGCGACCTATACACATACTGACTTTGCTAATCGCGACTACTAGATCCTTATATGCTACTGCTATACAATAGAGGAGAGCCGAGTTTGGTCTCTTTCCATGAGGTGTCACCTGATATGGGTTGATTAACTATAATAGATGCTTATTTTGCTTTGGTTGATTGGTTTCACTTGATTAATCTCTCACACCATTAACCCTTATTTCAGGGCATCCTTCAGAGAAAGCGGTGACAGATGCACGATTCCGAACTACAAACATACATCATTAAGAGATTATGTATTGTGTGAATACTTTGCACTGCATATCTTTCCATCATATCATTTGCTGAAAAGAGCTTTCATTGTGCTAGCGGGTGGGTGGTGCTGAAAGTGGGGACTGATGTGGGTTGGTAAACACACATTTTGCTGGTAATTTCCTTTTTCCATCCACACTGTTACCCTTGAATTATGTTGTTTAGTGTTGTACTTCTAAACATGTCAAACATCCCATTTAGACATTCTTGATTTATCTTTTTTAAACATGACTGTTTAACCATTAACAGTCAGATAAATCTGAAAAGCTTGCAATACAGGATAATAGTGTAACTGATGAATTGATGTGCTGGGTCAGCATTAATATGTGCTACAGCACTGGTTTGTGTTAACCCTGAAGATCTTAAAGTGGAATTTCACTCTCCCAAATACCACTGATTATTTTAATCCTCATGCTGCTTGCATTAGTAAATAAATTGGTAAGTATGTCATATTTACTTGTTTTAAACGTTTTTTTTAAACATTTTTGCAGTTACTTCCTGGTTTCCTGCCTAGGCAAATGATGTCATACATCCCAGAAATCTTCAGGAGGAGGGGCTTTCTCAGCTAAGCACACCCTCCTGCCTGCATGCTTGAGATAAGGTCAGATGGATTCCAGGAAGTAAATGCTACATGAATCATCTGTCCTTACTGAAGATTTCTCAACAAAATAAAGCATTGGTGGATGGGGGAATTTGCTTTGAATATTAAAAATGAATTAAATTGTGTTTTTGGTTTGTGGTGTTCAGATGCCGTGAAGATCCGCTTTAATCCTCTCAGTGGAAGGAAATGAAGAGCAGCGCCATCTAAGTGCAGTATCAAAATGGTCTAATATGTTAAAAGTAAGAGATACACTCATATGATTAAAAGCAATTCCAATGTTTGTTATATGTATGGGGTTCATCCGCTCTACCCCCAGATGGGATGTTGCTGGTGTGTCGGTGGCCTGAGGTCTGGGTGCACTGGTGGCTCCCAGCGCTTCCAGACGGGCTCGGAGACACTCTGAAACTCTGAGACACAGGTGGTGTCACTACCAGGTGCAGCTGGCATAGCGCATTTTCAGAGCATGCATGCTCCTTCGTCAGGCTTGGCTGAGAGCCACCAGCACACCCGAACCTCTGGCCACCGACACACTAGCGGCATCCCATCTGGGGTTGAGCGGATGAACCCCATACATATAACAAACACTAGAATTGTTTTTAGTCCTGTGAGTGTATCTCTTACTTTTTGCATATTAAACCATTTTTATACTGCACTTATATGGCACTGCTCTTCCTTTCATTTCTGTTTTCAGAGCACTAATTGGAGCCTGCAGCCACTAAGGATGCTATCTAATATTAATTTATGGACTTATTATTGAACTATTATGGACTTGTGGGCTGTATTTATGGTTATTATTTAGATTGCACAACCTGCAAGCTGGAGTCCACCAATATTACTTGTTCTCTGTTAATCCTATCAGTGTAATATAGTATACAGTGGGGAATATAATTATTTGATCCACTGCAGATTTTGCAAGTTTGCCCACTTTCAAAGAAATTAAGGGTCTATAATTTTTTATCATAGTTGTATTTTAAATGATAGAGACAGAATATCAACCAAAAATACAGAAAAAACACATGACACTGACGTTATTGAGATCTGTAAAGAAGAGTGGATAAAAAAATTCCTCCTGGGCTGTGTTCAAACCTGGTAACCAACTACAAGTAACGTCTTACCTCTGTGCTTGTCAACAAGGGTTTCTCCACCAAGTAAGAAGTCATGTTTTGCTTGGGGATCAAATACTTATTTTAGCCACTGAACTGCAACTCAATTTACAATATTTGTATTGTGTTTTTTTTCTGGATTTTTGGTTGATATTCTGTCTCTATCATGTAAAATACACCTATGATAAAAAATTATAGACCCTTCATTTCTTTGTAAGTGGACAAACTTACAAAATCTGCAGGGGATCAAATAATTATTTTCCCCACTTTATGTATGTATAATATATATCTGTATATAGTTTGTGTGCATTTTTGTCAGGCTATGTGTGCTTGGGATAATACATACCCAACAGTTGTCATTTTCTTCCCTGTTTTTCCCATTATTTCTGTCAGTCTTACCTAGTTTTGTCAGCATTTTTATGCTGCCGGGCTTTGCTTGCTTGCAGCTGCATTTTACATGTCTGTCTCCATCCTTAAAGATGAGAGTCATATTTTAAGCTGTAATATATCCAGGGAAGAAATGTAGTGTAGTATTAGATATTAGTCAGAGCCATCTTTCTGCACTGTCCAGTCTTCTCGGCTGTCTTTGACCTGCCCTTGCCAAGACCTTTCAGATTTAAAGCCAGCAGGCTTCCAATATCACTTTGCCTGTTGTCAGATTCTGTAGTTCATCACAAGATATGTGTCCCTCAGTTGAAAATAATGCTTTGTGACATATTCAGATTTTTGGACCTAAAATAAATTAATGAAGTCCTTTGTCCCCCATCATGCATATTTTTTTTTTTACAAGGCCTCCTGCTGCTAGTGTAGTATCTAGTTTGTATACCATTAAAATGGTTAATTATATTGCTTCTGAAAGCAAAGTAGGAAATACTTGAGAGTCTCCTGGAAATGTGACTCTGTGCATGCAGGGACCAGAGAGATGGCCCCTTTTAAAATCATCGCTGTATAATCTGCATACCTAAGTGTAGCAAGCCTGCTCAGGACCCTTTCCTTCCATGACATTGACATATTAGTTACGCTGCCTTTTGCAATTTGATATCTTTAAATTTGCCAGCTTGTTAAGTTTTGATTAATGCGATTCCATTTCACCAAAGTAATTGGCTTGGCCTGTTGTGGAAGGAATCAGGTCTTCCACGGAACAAATGCTGGAACATGCTAATGAGGGAGGGAGTTTGTTAAATTGATGGCGCGGAGTGACAGTTATTAATGATTGTTATGATAAACAGACGAGCCAGGGATTGGGACGAGTCGGGCGAAAGTGACAGTTTAAAAATAACGTATATTGGAAAGTACTAACGAAGTAATATACTGTTACTAAAACAATCATGCAAGTTGTCAGGGGAAGAAATATAATTACACAGCTGCACCGGCTGTGGAGGGAGAGCTGGGATCCGGTGCATAATGGACACGTTTTTTATGTTGGCAAGAAGGAAATTTGTTATGGCAGAAAGGATTGTGGATTGATAAATTAATTGGTTGCCTTGACCAATCTGAAAATGACTTAAATAAACCAGGAAAAAAGGGGACACAGCTAGCCTGCTGACTACTTGCACTTCCTATGGTATTATAGATATACAAAAGTATTTTTATACCTGCTTTTAAATAAGTTTCTTCATTCTGGTGCCTTAATACAAATTATTGATAAGATTCTTCAGTGAGAATCTTTTCTGTTTATGTCAGCTAAGACTTTAAAGCAGGGGTAGGCAACCTGGGGCCCTCCAGCTGTTGCAGAACTACAATTCCCATCATGCCTATGGGAGTAATTGTAACTGCCAGCCTTGTAATGCCTCATGGGAAATGTAGTTCCACAACAGCTGGAGGGCTACTGGTTGCCTACCCATGCTATAAAGGTACTGTCAGGTTCGGGTATAGAGGCTGAGATTCTGAGAGGGCTCCCCTTGCGGCTAAGTGCAGTGCGTCCCTGGAGATGGAACAGGGAACGCAGTGCCCAAAGAAGCATGGTTTGCCAGGTGCTTGTTTGAAGTCTGAAGAGTTGATCACCCAGAGATGATTGTAGCAGGCTGGAAGTACTGGAAGACTGGAAGTGCTGAGGTGCTTGACAAGGGAGAAGCCAGTAGCAGAGCCAGGGGTCATACACAGTAAATCAGTCCAGGAGCACAACAGGAGCAAGCCGGTGTCGGGTATGGAAGACAGAATAAGCGGGGTCACGTGCCAGGCCAAGGTCAAACGCTGGAGAGAAGCAGCAGCAAAGTCCGACTACAAGCCAGGGGTCAGAGCCGGTGAATCAGAGCAAGGTCAAGGCAAGCCGGGTCAGTAACGGGAAGTCCACAGATCATGATACAGAAGCACAGGGTACACAGGAGAGCTGAAATAATCAAGCAACATCAGGTTGTCAGTAGCAAGTTTAAATAGGCAGCTTGGCGCCAGCATCTGTCACACCACGTATGCGCGCGTGCATGCTCGAGCACCCACTGATGCGCGCGCCGTGCGCGTGGGAGCTCTTTGTGCACGTCCATGCTGGTTATGGGCAACATTGCCATTTCTGCCACGAACATCTCCCTGACAGGTACACTCCAAATCTCAAATCACATACTGACTTTACTAATCGCGACTACTAGATCCTTATATGCTACTGCTATACAATAGAGGAGAGCCGAGTTTGGTCTCTTTCCATGAGGTGTCACCTGGATATTTTAAAAGTTATGTTTACATACATACTTACTCCTTAAATGTGATCTTCACTGCATCTGAGCACCACACCAAATCTATCTGAAGAAATGTAAAAAATAAAAGTTTAAAACAAGTAAATATGATATACTTTTTATTTACTAATGCTAGCAGCATGAGGATTAAAAATAATCAATGTTGATTGGGAGAGTGAAGTTCCACTTTAAAACTGAGTAACGGGAACTCACCCATTTATGTTATATACGTGCAGATTGGGATGGATACACCCCAGTTGGTTTGACTGGTCCTGGAGTGGCATACCCTGCTGGATGTTGAGAGGAATTTGGCATGAGTAAGTGCACCCAGCTAACTATGTTCCCAGATACTAAAGATTGTATTTTAATGTGTTTGCGTTCACCTGATTGGTACATGTGGATAACTGGACTGAGCTTCCAAGAGCTGCAGTAGTTGTCCTCAGTGTGAGGAATTGGTGACAACCAGGGTATACTGGTCACTTGATTGAATGGTAATTTTCCAATTATTAAGGAAATATCACCCTTCTAACCCCTGGATTCTGCATGTTAGACAAGATCTCCATGAGATGTAAATATAGCTTATATTATCTTTGCTTATTCCGCCGTGAACATTGGGAAATGTGCAACAATTTTCTAACTAAACCTATTGATGACTCAACATTATGGTTGGGTTCAAACTTTTCTGATGCATCATGTGCATGATGTGTTTTACTGTGTGTAGTGTTAGGGCAGCCCTTTCAAATGAATAGGCTGGCGGTGCATCAAAATGTCCAAAAAAATGGAAATGTATCAATGCAGCGCACTGTATTGCACAGTGAATGTTGTGGTGTTCTGCAATACTTATGCGTTGGAGCTGCATTGCGTAGCACTCTAACACATGCAGTGCACTTCAGTGGAAAAGTTCAGATCTAGCATTCACGCTTTGGGACTGCTTTGGGTCCATGTATGATTAACTTGTCTTACAACTACATCTTTATCATTTAGATCGGTGTTTCTGAACTCCAGTTCTAAATTCACCCCAACAGGTAATGTTTTCAGGATTTCCCTCAGATGAAAAAGCTGTGGTAATTACTAAGGCAGCCAAACTGATCAAATCATCTGTGCAAAATAATGGAATGCCTGAAAACATGACCTGTTGGGGAGCCTTGAGGACTGAAGTTCACAAATACTGATTTAGATACATCACCAGTTGGGTATGGTGGACTAAAAAGTGTTAACTACACATAGTAGTTTGTTTAAAGGGAATGCAAACCGTATTTCACTAAAAACATATTTGGAGCTATTCTTGCAGAACTTATTTTGAGTTACCATTGCAAAAATTACCATGAAGCCCAACTGAAGTTTCTTTTAAAATGAAATACATTTAGGGTGCAATTCAAAATGTTTTAATTTAATTAGCCCTGACAAGCCATATAATTAGTCATCCCTCATCCTCCATGTTTTTGGTCCAGTGTTTTGATTGATAGAACAGTGGTGTGGGCATCTCCTCTTTCCTTCATTACTGATCACCAAGGTAAGGGACACTGTATCACCAAAATAACCATCACCAACACTTCACCACTGACCACCATTGCGAATTAGGAAAGAGGTGTCAGGGAAATGGTAGCTATGTACTGCCACTGCCATCATCCTGAAATAATTGGAAAAAAAGAGTTGGCATAATGTCAAACTCCTTGTGAGAGGATACTACTTGGACCGCCAGCATAAGGGATCCTTTCAACACTGGCCACCAATGTAAAATGACACTCCACTGGCAACCTTCATATGGGGGCACTACACTGACCAACAATGTAAGCGACAATTTACTGACTACTACGCCATGTAATCTGAGTTGTACTTTCTAAACTCACGACCAAAATGTTTATTAACTAAACAGTGGCTGGGAGCATCCCTCAACTACTTTGCTTAGATAGTGCATGTCTGTATTAGTATCATTTTTAACATTTATAACCGGTGCTGAGGTTTATTTGTGTCTGTGAAACCCGTGCTAATTAGAGCAGGATGTCTTTTTACCATGTCCTCAGAACCTCTTAAAAATATAAGATAGCCATAAATGGACAGAATAGAAATCTGATCAGTGACTACATTCCACTTCGCTACTCCAGAACTTACTAAAGTGTCAGACTGGGGAGGGGTGTGCGCATCTATCTCTAGCTCTCATTTACATGCTAAAAGCGGGAAGGTTGTCGGAGGCCACAGGATCCTTATTGAACATGGTGTGGCTCTACCCTGTCACCTGATAGCGGGGCAATAGCCTGCTATTAACAGACCCTGGGTCACAGGAGAACATTAGCAAATGTATTCCTGTGACCCAAAAGAGATATAAGGCCAAAATAGATTTGTCCACACTTCTCTTTATGAAATATATATATATATATATATATATATATAATGTCCCTTGGATGAATGGTATCATTTCCTGTGGCCAAATGAGGATACTTCTGGTGGTTGGTGACAGATTGTATATGACATTAGTTGCTGTGACAGTCGTGAGACATTATTTGGTATGACATTCAGTAACAGATTATATATAGTGACAGATTATATGCAGTGACTTCAGTTAGTATGACAGCCTTTGGGAGATTCTGTACAGTGACTTCAGACACTGTGACAATTGATAATACAACAATGTAAATTTTATACCAAAACATTAGTTGGTATAACTGTTGGTGACAGATTATATACTGTAACATTAGTGTAATCGTTATTATAACAGAGTTTAATACCGCAATATTGGTATGATAGTCAGTTGGAGAATTGATATGATGCCATTTCTAAATCCTTAAAGTGATATCAAACCTTTCATTTTTTTAAATTAAAATAACAAACATCTCATACTTACCTGCTCTGTGCAGTGGTTTTGCACAGAGCAGCCCCAATCCTCCTCTTCTCTGGTCCCTCGCTGGCGCTCTTGGCTCCTCCTCTTTGTCAAGCAACATTTAGTTATCAGATACCGCATTGCAAAACTCAGAATAATGCTGTGCTATGTGTACACATTATCACTTACAGCATTGCAAAACTAACATGGCAATGTGTATGGAGAGGACTTAGTCACTGCAGTAGATGTGGACACTACTTACTGAGCATTGCCCGTGCTTATACAGGAAACTCTGATAGGGATGCAGACATTACTTACTGTGCAATGATTTTTGGGGAAGACATAAACTACTGTGCAAAAGTTTTAGGCAGGTGTGAAAAAAATACTGTAAATTAAGAATGCTTTCAGAAATAGAAGCGTTAATAGTTTATTTTTATCAATTAACAAAATGGAAAGTAAATGAACAGAAAATAAGTCCAAATCAATATTTGGTGTGGCCGCCCTTTCACTTAAAAACAGCATCAGTTCTTCTAGGTACACTTGCACACTTACACTTGTTTTTTGAAGGAACTTGGCAGGTAAGTTGTTCCAAACTTCTTGGAAAACCAACCACATATCTCCTGTGGATGTAGGCTGCCTCAAATTTTTCTATTTCTTCATGTAATTCCAGACAGACTCAATGATGGTGAGATCAGGGCTCTGTTGGGGCCAAACCATCACTTCCATAACTCCTTGTTCTTCTTTACCTTGAAGCTAGTTCTTAATGACACTGGCTGTATGTTTGGGCTCATTGACCTGCTGCAGAATACATTTGGGGCACACTCCTTCCTGATGGTATAGTATGATGGATAAGTATCTGTCTGTATTTCTCAGCATTGAGGACACCATTGATCCAGACCAAATCTTCATCTCCATTTGCAGAGATATAACCCCAAACTTGCAAGGAACCTCCACCATATTCTACAGTTGCAGACACTCATTATTGTACCACTCTCCAGCCCTTCGGCGAACAAACTGCCTCCTGCAACAGCCAAATATTTACAAAATGGACTCCTCAGTCCAGAGCACCTGCTGCCATTTTTCTGCACCCCGTTTCCTATGTTTTTGTGCATAGTTCAGTCACTTAACTTAGTTTCCACATCAGAGGTATGGCTTTTGGTCACAATTTTTCCATGAAGACTACTTCTGGCCAGACGTCTCCGAACAGTAGATGGGTGTATTTACAAGGTTTACACCTAAAATTACACAGCCACAACCAGAAGAAGTGTATAACAGCACCTTCATAGTCCACAGAATGGAAGGGTGCAAAGATCAAGGAGTCTCAATTAATCTGAGTGAAAGTTCTTTCAAGCTTGAAGCCACCAACCACCAGGTGTCAGTCCACACAACGCGTGTGCCTTCCCCAGTGAATTGCCTGCTTACCAGAAATTTTCTTTTACAGTGCCCACATCATTACTTGACAGGTCTGCCTCTCACCAGTCACTCCACGGTATCGATGTGTACCCAATGAATTAAAAGCCTTACGTAGTATAATACCGTTTCACACCTTTATTGCACCCCCCACTTAAAACACACTTACAAGATTCAAAGATAAAAACAGCGAGTGTAAATATCAATATTTGTCGTTCAGACGTCTCACCGCTCCAGCTGTCCTCATGGCGTGTATACACCGCTTTCCACAACTCGTCCTGGAGCGCAAGCGTCACTTTCTGTCGTGGGGTCACACCCTGACGCGTTTTGTCATCACAACTTCTACGGAGGGACGCCCTCCGTAGAAGTCGTGATGACGAAACGCGTCGAGCGTGTATACACACCGTGAGGACAGCTGGAGCGGTGAGACGTCTGAACGACAAATATTGATATTTACACTCGCTGTTTTTATCTTTGAATTTTGTAAGTGTGTTTTAAGTGGGGGGTGCAATAAAGGTGTGAAACGGTATTATACTATGTGAGGCTTTTATTTCATTGGGTACACATTGATACCGTGAAGTGACTGGTGAGAGGCGGACCTGCCAAGTAATGATGTGGGCACTGTAAAAGAAAATTTCTGGTAAGCAGGCAATTCACTGGGGAAGGCGCACGCGTTGTGTGGACTGACACCTGGTGGTTGGTGGCTTCAAGCTTGAAAGAACTTTCACTCAGATTGAGACTCCTTGACCTTTGCACCCTTCCATTCTGTGGACTATGAAAGTGCTGTTATACACTTCTGGTTGTGGCTGTGTAATTTTAGTTGTATACCTTGTAAATGTACTTTTAAGCTAAACGGCGGCTTTTATTACCATTTTTGTTTTGCATCTATTAGTGGATATATGTTATTCCAGTGACTGTGTGCACCGTGGGCGCTGATCAGTGTAGATTTGAAGGCTGCAAAATTTTCACACTAACAATAATCCAGAGTAGATGGGTTTACCTTGGTGCCACTGGTTTCTGGCAGTTCTGTGATGATGGCACTGCTGGACATCTTCCGATGTCGAAGGGAAGCAAGAATGATGTGTCTTTCATCTGCTGAATTATGTTTCTTTGGCTGACAACTTTGCGTCAATGGTGCTCAACGTTGCCCATTTCTTTGTGCTTCTTCAAAAGAGCTTGAATCAAAGATCCATCATCTATTTAGGTATTAAAATTAGGAAGGAGCCCTCCTCCCTCTACTAGCTCAATTACCCTCCCCTGATCTCTAAAATAGTGGGCGAACTGGGGCATGGGTTAACCTCCCCCCTCTCACTTTTTTGGAGATTGTCACTATTCAAAATGGTATGGCACCTCCTATATCCACTTCAAACTCTGCCGGTGCTGCTAAAACACAATAGCATACAAAAAATGAATAAGGCAGCTAAAGCCTTCATTTGGCGCAATAGAAAACCCAGGATAGCTCTAACCAAGCTATATCTCCCGAAGAGCGAGAGGGGCAAACTTCCCTAACATCAGAGTCTATAATCTCTCCTGCCTGCTAAGAGTTGGATTGGACTGGATTCTCCAAGCCTCAAAATACACAAATTATGACCTGGAATCTGCCATGGTTCGCCTTTATAATCTATCATCGCTACTACTTAGCTCACTGAAAGCAGTCCCTGAACACGTCAAGCATAACCTGCTTTTTAGAGACACTATGATTGCATGGAGGGAATTGAGAAAGAAGTTAGGCCTTTCTCCCCATGTTTCCAAGTACCTACACATACAGGGTAACCCAATGTTCCCCCTAGGTCTCCAATGCAGGCCTTTCTCAAAATGGAAAGATAAGGGGCTGGTCAGTATTGTCTCCTTATGCCAAATGGATACTGGAACTCTTAAACCCTTCCTTTCTATTCCCGAAGACTTTCATCTACCACACCAGCACTTCTTCCAGGTTTCTCAAATAGCGGCCTTCATCAGCAAAATCTGCCCACAAAAAGGCTAAATATTTCCCCATACCTTTCTAGACAAGCTCATTAAGGAGCAACGCTATTCGATTTCGGACCTATACCATCCGCTTAACTCTGCTTTTACAAAGTCTCTTCACCACAGCTCCCTGAAATCATGGCTGAAAGATCTGCCAGATGTGGCCAATGTTGACAACATCCTTGAAAGATACAACATTGTCAGGAAGCTAATACCCAATGAATTTTGGAGAGGAGTCACAATTCAAACTACTGCATAGAGCATACTTCCCCTTCTCAGCTAAATTTCCACCCCTCAAGAAGTCAACATGCCCTTGGTGCTCAACCTTGAAACCGACTTTACTTCACAGACTTTGGACCCAAAGTCGACTTCTGGTCCCAAATCTTATCCTTTATCTTTGGGGTAACCAGCTGCCATCTTGATAAGAACCCTATAACTTTAATATTTGGAGACCCTAAATCACTCACTCCTGCAAGGGGAAGTGTATCCACAGGACTTCAAAGCCACCAGAAATGGATTCTCCTGACTTTGCTAATTGCACATAGAAACATTTTTAAACATTGGATTTCCCCCCTTCCACCCACCCCACCCTATCCTAAACGAAACAGGACCTCAAAACTTGCCAAGAGAAGTTAGACACCATGCTCGAGAACGACTGGGACAACAAAAGATTCAAAACAAGATGGAGCTCCTTCATTGAAAAATGCTTAACGGCTTCTGAACATTCATCTCTTTCTTCCTCCACTTCTTTCATTCAGAGCGGATCTATGTCATGCATCTCTCTTCCTCCCGGATAAACTACTATGTCAACACCTCTTCCTGGATTTATAGCTTCTTGCACCCAGACTCTAGCTGGCATGATTGTCATGAGGACCTACTGTAGCTATATTGTTGTCATTACTGCTAATCTATTCTATACTGGTTATATGGCTACACACTCCTTGATCCCAGGGGTGGATGGAGGAGGATGGACTCTAGACATCCTCCCCGGACAACCCCATTATCTATACACTATCTTCTGACATTATCCCTGACACACACCCTTCACCCTTCTTCCCTATCCCATTCCCCATTTTATTTCCCCTTCCCCCTCCAAGCATTCTTGGTTAACATGCAATATGCTATTATCATGTCTTTCTTCACACTAAGGTAATCCCATAAAATCTAATAAAATATATTTGAAAAAAAAGGGCTTGAACAGCACATCTTGAAACCCCAGTCTGCTTTGAAATTTTTGCCTGCTAATGCCATATAACTACCTTGTATCTTGTTGCTTTGATCAGTCTTGCCATGGTGTATGACCTGTGGCATGAAACTGTCTTCCACAAACTCACCTTAGTAGCTGAGTTTGGCTGTTCCTCACCCAGTTTTAAGCCTCCTACAAAGCTGTTTCTGTTTCAGTTAATGACTGTGCTTCAAACTTCTTTCTGAATAGTGTAATTGTTTGGGATATGGACATTACTAAAGACTCACCCAGTTTTAAGCCTCCTACAAAGCTGTTTCTGTTTCAGTTAATGACTGTGTTTCAAACTTCTTTCTGAATAGTGTAATTGTTTGGGATATGGACATTACTAAAGACTTGTAGTGTTTACCGCCCCTTTGAAAAGCAATCCACGAAGTGCAGTTGACAGTTGGCTGGGAGGGTGATATGTTGCCTTCTCAGTACCTGTTTTAATCTTTGAAAAACTGCAGCAGCATGCCGCAACCCAGTGTATTATGTTCACTTGAATGGGTCATGCTTGGCAGTGGTGCTGCCTGCTGAACATGACATGGAGTATCATTTTTAGTGCGGTATGTGTACCACCTTATCTAGCCGCTGCGTTAGGTTAACATGGGTGATAAAGCTGAACCTTAACCATCTATTTTTATCACCCTTTTCTACATATTTTATAACTAATGCCTTGGCAAATGTTTCACTGAAACCTGTACTGTTCCTGGATAGGGATGTATGGTCAAAAAGTAGGTATATACATTTTTTTTATTGTATAGGGTTAGTCCATTTCTCATGGTCTGAGTCTGGTGACTTTAACTAGTAAAAAAAGATTTTAACAAAATTACTCCTTCTGTACATTAGACACCTAAGGACATTTAATGAGTAATATCTTGTAAAACTACCACTTACCTATTACAAATATATGTGAAAGACAGCACAAAAATTAAAAATTAGCATTTTTCACCAAGGTGTCTGTTTTGAAAGAATTATTTTACATAAACAACAGGAAAACAAGGAAAAGCACTACTGTTTATAGAGCTACTACGTGTGTTTATGGGGATCAACAGCCTGTGTGCCTGTATTGCTATATGGGCTTCATATGGGCCTAGAGTCAATGGTATCGTGGCTTTTCAGGTTCAGTAATTTCATGGTTATTTTTTTTACATCAACATTAGTTGGTAGTGGTCTTGAATTGTCAAAGCATCAAAATCAACCCAGAAAAGACATCACTTTAAAAATGGACACCCCACGGTATGTTATGGGACTGATTTACTAAAGCCAAAAAAACTGTTCACTTTGCAAAGGAAATTGCACTATGCAAGGAAATTTGCCCCAGAGCTTAGTGAATTAGGTGAAGCTCTAGTGACTTCATCCAGTCATGTACTAGCAAAAATATCTGTTTTTTTATATCTTTTTTTTATTTTAAGGCCTCATACACACGGCGTCAAGGAAAAAAAATCGGCGTTATGCGTCGGCGTCAATAGGCGTTTTTAAAAAAAAAATCATCCCTCTGCTATTTTTCAACCTAAAAACGTTGATGTCAAAAAATGCCGGTACAATATTAGTTGGCGTTTGTTGGCGTTTTGCGGCGTCGGCGTCAAAAAATGCCAAAACGTTACAGCCTCAGAACGCGACGGCCGTGGGTTCCACTTTCAGCTCACTAACGCTGACGCCATCTACAGCTCGAAAACGCTGAAGTTTTTATGGGGCCATTGACTAACATGGAGAGCTGCAAAAAACGCCAGAAAACGCCGGCGTCAAAAAACGTCCGTGTGTATGAGGCCTAACACACAAAGTAGAACACAGTATGTTGCAAGCAGAGGAAAAGTTTACTACTGTAAAAATGCTGTATTTTTTCCCTGTGATCAGCATGAGCACCTTATTAGGAACCACAGATTCATTTCTGATTTCCATACCAGGACCCCAAGGCTGCAAATTAAAGCCTAGATCCAAAGCTGAACACTCTTAAAGAGCGCACAATGGAGGAATGAATAAAAAGTGTCTGCGACAATCTTTGTTTTAACTTACCGCCAATCAGCTTTTAACTTTTCATTTTCTGAGCTCTGTGGGAAAAAATGAAATATAGAAACTGGTTGCTATTTTCAACAACACCAATTGAGCTAGAATTCTCAGACCTTTGTTTATAATTTGTAGATAGGGAAGGTATGCAACGTTACCAAATGTCCCTATTTTCAAAGTGATTATTAGGGTGATCATATGGCACGGAATCATATTATTTTTTCCTGATCTCTTTTGCAGAACGCAAGGCTTCTAGTAGTAGCTTGGTTCTGCAACTTAGCGTTCCTACTAAAGAGCCTTGCTGTGATCTACCTGGGATCAGATCTTTCTGGGAGAACAGACTGCAGGTGCTAAAGGTAATGAGCAATGAAGTATAGGCCAAACATTTCCCAATCTTTCCAATTTTGATGCAGTCCCATGAGCATCTCGTTGTCCATAGACAAATTTCCATGCAATTGAATTAATTACAGTACAATTCTATTACATAAAACAGAAGTTAATAAAATTAGAGCTCTTATGAATAACTGCCGACATATCGCTTTTCATACTTCACTCACTTCACAAAACGAAACAACTTGAGGATATCATTATTGGCGAACGTGAGGTAACTTCATCTGTGTATCAAACCCAATTCATACCTCCTCGTGCAACTGCACTTTTCTCTAGAAGCATAGTTCTAACTCCTAATTGTCTAAATGTATATATCATAAGGAGAATTTACTTTACTCACATACTGTACATGGTGCTTTTAATTAGTTTGTGTTCGCAACATTTGAGTCTTTTTTTCACCTCTTTGCCTTTAATTATTCACTAACTTGAGTTACATTGCAAGGACATTATAGAGTCAAGGAAGCCTTAAAGCGGAGTTCTACCCAAAAGTGGAACTTCCGCTTTAAGGACTCCTTACCCCCTGACATGCCACATTTGGCATGTCATTTTTTTGGGGGGCAACGGGTACCTAGTTTTGACAGGTACCCTGCTCCCACTTCCGCTCGGGCTGCCTAGGTGACTCGAGCGGACGTTCTCTCCCCCCCTCCAATCTTCTGGGACACGTCACATGGCCCAGAAGATTGCCCATCCATTCAGGTTACGCAGCATGACTTGCGCACCCAGCTGTGAAGCCACAAACTATCACAGCTGGGTACTCACACTACTGATGCTGGCGGCGGGGGAGAGAACTGAGGCTTCAGACGGCCACATAACTGGATCGTGGGACAGGTGAGTGTGTGTTTATTAAAAGTCAGCAGCTACTGAAATGGCTGGAACTCCACTTTCAGCTGCCCATAGATGGATCGAAATTCGGCCAGTTCAGCAGGGGCCAGCTAAATTTTGATCCATGTATGGCCACTGTGGTTGAACAGAAGTTAAACTCCTGATCAACTTCTTTATAACCACCTTACTGGAAAATTTCCTCTCGATCAGCGCTGTAGGCTGTAATTTACAGCACTGATCTGTGTATTCCCACTGTCATAATACGACACAGTGGTAGGATTCCCTCATCCACCACGAATGTGTAGATGGAGGTGTTTGGTCATTTTTTTTGTTCAACCTGCTGACTGCCTTAGACTATTGTCATTCCATATTACAAGATCATGACTCTCTGGGCTTCCTGTCAACATATCCCCATGTTTCCATTTTGATATTCATATATTTATATGTATATAAGTGAAAAGTGTCACGCTAAAAACTCATAAGTCTGTGTAAATACATAAAGTGCACCAAGTCCATTCAAGTCCTCAGTATAAGGTTCCACTATGAATAATGGAAATCCAAAGCTTTAGGAATAGTTCACAACAACATTGTTTGAAGAATTCCTTGTAAAGTGTCATTGCAGATATACAACAAAGTGCCACCATGCTCAAAAGACAGACTTCTGTGGAGACTGCCACCACCATGCAATGTTTGCGCTTACCCCAAATAATTGATCTCTACAGGAGATCAACAAGAGCCTTTGAATATCCACATAGATATGTAACATAACACCGGCATGGAGCCTAAGGACTTCCACGTTTGTGTCTGGGCCACGCTGATCCACTCTCCCTTATTTTTTCCTGTAGGAAAGGACAATGTATATATTTATATGTGAATGTGATAAACTGTAATAGTTTTGTCAACATGTGCTTTAAACCCTTGGTCTCTTAGTTTGCATATGTAAGATGTCATATTGGCTCAATACACTTTTATGCTATGCTTCATATTGCATGCAGGGCAGTTATGTCTCACCACTCCTACCAAATTGGTCTATAGTGCCTCAGACCTTTGAAATTCATAAAACGTGTCTGTGACAGCTATATGTATTGTGCAAAATGATACTTCCTGTGGACAACTTGGGCTGGTAATAAACAACCCAAACCTGCCCTCATCTAATGACCCAATGTGCTATTTGGGTGAGAATCAGACTGTTTAGGAATTCCCCCCGGATGCTGTAACAAGCACTTCGGATGTTGGAAATAGTTGTTTTCTCTCACTGAGAATGCAAAACTCCATGCAACCTATCCAGCCCTTCACTATTCTCTTTGAGAAGAGAAAAGAAGGGTTATAACTGTTCCTGTAGTGCTATAGCTAGCATTACTACAAACATGCTGTAGTGTTAATGTGTCTATGATGACCTTACCAAACTGAATTTTGCATGTTAAAGCAGATACTGACATGGTGATCTGTGATACCTAAGAATCACGGCAATCTTTTAAACAGATACTGACTTCATTAAGGAAGCTGGCACCTAAGTCCACCACTTACCATGTTTTGCCCATTATCATGATAAGCCCTACTAATCGATAATGGGACACAGGAGGGGCCAACTATCTAAAGCCCTTGTCTAAATAGCAGAATGACCCCAGACACTTCAGAAAACAATTGAACCTACGCACAAACAGTGGGAGGTGTCTGCTTTGATATGTAACTGTCACCTCAGTAACATTACAGTGGTCATATAATTGCTTTATGTAAGGGTGCTAACTACATTGTTTGACCTATGTATCATTGTGCCCTCTAGTGGCTACAAATGTATATATGAAATAATATGAGAACATTCTATCAATTTGTGACCAAGCATACAAAATCTGGAAGTTATTCAAAATGACGTGAAGATAAATGGGGAGTAAAAGCATACCTTCTAGTACTAATTCAGAATAGCCTTTTTTATTAAAAAAAAAAAAAAAAAAGTCTGGTTTTGGGTTAGAAGCCATCTACTATAAGACGGAAAGAAGGTTTATTCTCTGCTAAGTTGCTCATTCATCCATCCAGTCAGATCTAGGGCAGCTGGGGTACATTTACACTTCCTCAAAATAAGCTTTTGATCATTCTGGACATCCAACTGAAAACTGTTATAAAGTTTGTAGAGGGAATGTACACTGGGCTTCCAGCCGGGTCACATGTAAGGGAGATGTTTGAAATATTGTCAAAAGTCAACCTACAGGTCTTACTAGTTTTCGAATAAAACTCCTTCACATTTACA
>BLSH010323972.1:861975-898341 GCA_018402905.1 Glandirana rugosa | reverse complement strand
CTCCTTGTCTCCTGCTAAACCAACCATAAAACTCCGATCCAATGACTACATCCTCAACACCTACCGAAACATTAAAAAACAATCATAAAACTTAAATTAAACAGCCCATTCGCTTTCAGTCACCTCCTTAACTGTCTCTCCTCATCGTCTGTGACTTGCCACCCATTCCACCTACTCGGACCGTCGTCGTAAGTACTACCTAGAATCTCCCATTCTTGATATCGTTACGAGGTCTTTAACTGGACCAACAAATGGTGACGTCGTAGGGTTTGGTTAATGACGTTATACGTTACTTAAACCGATTTTGTTTTACAGGCTTATTTAGTTATTCATTGCTTTTTGTTCCTTTGTATCTTTTGCTGTAATATGCACATGTTTATATACCAATTCGGAAACCAACTTCTTTAGAGTATATGAGCATTATCATTGGCGGTATTTTATTTTTTTGTTTTAGCCAAATTCATTGCATATTGCAGTAATTGGTTTGGGATGCTGCAGTGGTAAACAACCAGGTCAATTTCTGGAGCATTGCTATAGTTCTTACCCTCTAAGATCCATCATGAATGCTGCTGCCAGGCTCATCCACCTTACCCACCGTTCAGTGTCTGCTACTCCTCTCTGTCAATTCCTCCACTGACTTTCGCTTACCCGACAAATTAAATTCAAAATACTAACAAAAAATTACAAAGCCATCCACAACTCCTACATCAGTAACCTAGCCTCAAAATACCAACCAAATCGTCCTCTGTTCCTCCCAAGATCTGCTGTTCTCTAGCTCACTTGTCACCACCTCCCATGCTTGCCTACAGGACTTTTCCTGAGCCCCTCCTATCCTGTGGAACTCCCTACCCCAATCTGTCCGACTCTCTCCTACTCTGTTTGCTTATAGACGATCCCTGAAAACCCTCCTCTTCAGAGAAGCCTATTCTGTCCCCACCTAACTACTGTAATTTTATTTTCTCCATCAGATTATCCCCCACAGTTATTATCTTTTGTATCACTTGATTCTCCCTCCTAGATTTTAAGCTCTAACAAGCAGGGCCCTTTGATTCCTCCTGTATTGAATTGTGTTGTAACTGTACTGTCTGCCCCCATGTAAAGCGCTGCGCAAACTGTTGGCACTATATAAATCCTGTATAATTATACAATTCTAAGATAAGCTAAAAATAGAGGTTTCCCTACATAAAAAATCTAAGAATGCAGGTTTAATCAGGAATATATGGAAAAAATTGGGGAGCGGAAAGTAAGGGCCTGCCCCTGAAATCTATTTCCACTCTTATCCTAATGCTAAGATCCAGTGATCCCCTGCCATAATAAGTTGTCAAGCTGTCAACTCTATGCAAATGCAGAGAAATAGACTTGAAGCTGTAGTCTGCAGGTCTAAAGCCACAATCCTCCAGGTAGGTGTTGATAGAGCTCAAAATGCCGGAAAAATAGCACAGGTAGCTTTAGTGTTTTTAACCACTTACCAACCGGAAGGTTTTGCAGCTTTAGGACCAGAGCACTTTTTGCGATTCGGCGCTGCGTCGCTTTGACTGACAATTGCGCGGTCGTGCAATGTTGTACCCAAACAAAATTTGCGTCCTTTTTTTCCCACAAATAGAGCTTTCTTTTGGTGGTATTTGATCGCCTCTGCGTCATTTTTTATCGCCGCTATAAACAAAAGAAGAGCGACCATTTTGCAAAAAAACCCAAATTTCTTACTTTTTGCTAAAATTCAAATCCAAAAAAAAATATAAAAAAACATTTTTTTTCACCGTTTTTGGCCGAATTATATGATTCCTCATATTTGCGATAAAAAATTGCAATCAGCGTTTATTGATTGGTTTGCGCAAAAGTGGCCGCGTTTACGGATGGTGAGAATTAATTTCTGGGGTTTTTATTTATTTATTTTTTTTTACTAGTAATGGCGGCGATCTGCGATTTTTAGCGGTAATGCGATATTGGGGGGGACATGTCGGAACATTTTGACACTTTTTTGGGACCAATGACATTTATACAGCGATCAGAAATTTAAATGTCCACTGATTACTGTATAAATGTCATTGGCAGTGAAGGGGTTAACCTGCAGGGGGAGAGCTAGGGGTTAATAGTGTTCCCTGGGTGTGTTCTTACTGTGGGGGGGTTGGGCTAACATGGGCATGAGAGATCTAACTGATCCCAGTGACAGGGATCAGTAGATCTCTCATGCCCCACTGACAGGGTGGGGAACCGCCGTGTTTACATCGGCGGTTCCCCGTTCTTTTCTCTGTAGCCGCTCATCGCGGCTCGCCGGCGGACATCGGGTCCGCCCGAGCTGCGGGCACACTCCCCAGGAGTGCGGCGGGGGCGCGCGCGCGTCCCCTGGTGGTCAAATGCGAATCGCCGCTTATTTACGGCGATTCGCGCAGGGCTCCCCGACTGCCGCCGTGAAAAGACGGCGCGCGGTCGGGAAGCTGTTAAGTAAAAAAAAACAACATGTTCTGTTTTATTTGCTATTTTGTAATATACTGGCCAAAATTAGTCTTTTTTTTTTTTTTTTTTTTTTTACTTTTTGGATAGCATGGAGAGGGATTAGAACGCCTGTCAGTTTTTATTGCTGTCTGTGCCCCTATTCACCCTCTCTATCTGTCCTGTTTACCATTATCATTGAAAGTTAAAGTAAAAGAAATACCCACATTTTGGGTTATCCCCAGAAAAGTAATAGAGGGAAGTTTTCCAATGGGGCCCTGGTGGTCCTCATGGAATTTCCTTAATTTGCAGGAATTTCATCTCACTTACTTTTTGGCCTGTTTTCCTGTTTGGCTATGGGACAGGAAGTGAAGGGAAATATCCACAATGTGACATGGATGGTGAAAAAACCTGACAGGAGTTATAAGTCTTCCTTGTTCTATCCAAAATAAAAAGAAAAGTTTTGCCTATTGTTTGACTTTAAGTTATTATTTTACTTTACTGATTCAGCACTAGCAGATTTTGCAGTGCTTTGCAGATGGGAACAAACCTCTTCCTGTACCATTGGAGCCTACACTGTATGGCTGGACCTAGACAGCTAGGATTTGAGCCATGGGTGGCTCTGCAGGCACCACTTGGCTTGACAAAATTCAATTTAACCATCATCTGAGCTGAGCTGCATGGAAAATTAATGGCCAGACAGAGACTGCATCCTGTAAGATGCAGTCCATGTTCAGGGATTTCTAGTGGTGCTGACGAACATTGACTGCATCTGGAAGAGCTGGGTAGTGCTTACGGCTTACATTTTTGATCCGTCTGTGGTCAGCTCTAAAGGCCCATACACACGGTATGATTATCAACCAACAACGGTCATCCAACAGCCTGTTGGCCGATTATCTGACCGTTAGTACGCACGATTCTTCAGCCAATTTCCAATTATCATCCAACAGAAGTTGGCTGACAAGACTAGAAAACTTTTGTTTGCCAACAAGGCGCTGGCCGATTGTTGGCTTGTGTGTACAGAAGTTGGCCCAACCAAAAGTTGGAAGTGCAAACATGCATGCTCCGAATCCAGGAAGTGTTCAGTTATGTAAAGAAAAAACAATGTATTTACAGCGCACTATGAGACGGTGAGAGGAACCTGTCTGTGTGACTGGAGGGAGTGACACAAAGGTCCGGAGACCAAGGAATGCGACCATAAAAACTAGTGAATACAATATCATGAAAATAGCATATAATAAATGGAATACAATTTTGAACTAAAAAACACAGTGGGACAAATGGAAAATCTCTGTTGCACTGAAGGGGCTGCACCTCTTGGAAGTAACCGATCTTCTGTAGTGAACGACAAAGTAAAGAAAGGTGCGCCTCTAAGTGCAGTAAATTAAAAAGAAGCTTTATTTTAAAAGTATAAAAAAACTACTCACAAAGGTAGTATGCAGGAAAGCGTTGCAGTGTTAGCCACTGCTGGCTATGTGGAAGTCCATGGGACGTGCTGCTGGGATGGGAGTGGGTCAGGCTGACGGCTGTGTGGTGGGTTGGAAGGAAGCGTCGGTGGCTCCCGGCGTCTTCTTCTCCTTCGCCACTATCAGAGGTCCGTGCGGTGCGTGACGTCACTTCCAGTAGGCAGAATCAACACAGCCGGAGGTGTGCATTCAGGTTGCCCTTAAATTCTCCCTGTTCCAAGATGGAAGCAACACAGCCTGAAGAAGGGGCAGAGCCTCGCAACGCGTCACCGTTCTATACACTCCCAAGCTGCCTACCGAAAGTGACGTCACGGACCGCAAGGACCTCTGATAGTGGCGAAGGAGAAGGAGACGCCGGGAGCCACCGACGCTTCCTTCCAACCCACCACACAGCCGTCAGCCTGACCCACTCCCATCCCAGCAGCATGTCCCATGGACTTCCACATAGCCAGCAGTGGCTAACACTGCAACGCTTTCCTGCATACTACCTTTGTGAGTAGTTTTTTTATACTTTTAAAATAAAGCTTCTTTTTAATTTACTGCGCTTAGAGGGGCACCTTTCTTTACTTTGTCGTTCAGTTATGTAAACCTGTGTTCGTAATTCACAAATCACATTCATCTGAACTTCCTTGTTATATGCTCGTAACACGTCACTACGTTCGGCTTTGTTGGCTGATTACTTGACTACCGTCAGCACGCTAGACACGACCGCTAACAACCAATTTGGACAAAAGTTGGATGTTCGGTTGTCCAACAATCTGCGTGTGTGTACGAGGCTTTAATCTTTCTATAAACAGGAAGAACTTAAAAACTCCATGCAGGTGCTGTAGTGCATTGGCAGGATTTGAAAGAGGGATCTATGAAGCACAGCGAACGATGGACTAGCCATACTAACGCTTATATGTTTTTCTTCATCTTACATTATTTTAAACAGACTGTGGATTTGTATTTCTTAGGCTCCATGCACACTGGGCTTAAAAAAGTCTGTTCTCCCTCAGTTCACTTCCCCTCCTGATTCTGATCCTCTTTCTCTACTCTTGATTTGGGGAAAACAGAGATCCTCCACGTGACATCTCACCAATAACTTTCTCACAGGATCTATGGAATTCCTCTGTTCTATTAAGCTTCCGATGCAGACCATTTTTGTTGTTAAGTTAATATTAAGAGATGTTTAGATGCTTTGTACTACTGGTGTGAACAAGCTGAGGCAGTAGAGGGAGCCCCTACCCTCTACACAGTGTGAACCCTTTTGGGGTGTCTGGGTGGGTTTGCTCCCCTCCTCCTCCTTTCAGATAATGTATTGTTCTATTCACCATAGAGAGTGTTTTATACCCTTACATCAACTCTAAAAATGCATCAATCATACTCAACATTTTCTTTCTATTATATGATAATTATTATAGATTGTATGCAATTTTGAGCCTTATTAATATCCAAAAAGCTGATTAACGTTATGGGCTTTCCTCTCATGTTAAATGCAATAAAAATTATTTAAATTAAAAAGTCTGTTTTCATGGTAAGAGCATTTTTTGTAAAAAGTTTAGACGAGTTTAGGAGAGTTTTGCATTTTTTCTACCAGTAAGCTCAAATCAGAAACGTGAACCAGGTTTTTTTTGTCCTGCCTGTAAAGGTTGAGCTCAAAATATGCCTGTAATCATCCTAATGTGCATGGACACATAGGATAACATTGAGCTGCATTCTACAGGCAAAACACAAAACTCCTGTAGAAGCAACGTTTGTTAAGCCAGTGGACATGGAGCCTAAGTGTCATTTGTTACAGTAAAACTAGACATGCGAGCATATAACCCTAATGTTGCTGTTGTCATTGTTGAACAATCAGATACCTTATGGATAAGTTATTCCGTCAATTTCCACTATTAAGCCACAGTGATGAAAATGGGAAGACCTATGGCCTATAGATTCTCTGTGCCTTTTCTTGGTGACAGTACAGAAGACACAGAACACCTATAGCCTCTTGATTGATTTTCTTCCAACTCAGGATGATTATTGTTCCAGTTAAGTGGTTATATCAGATATTTGTATAGTATAACATGTTAAATATTGACAAAAATATATAATCAACAATGAACAAGGCATGAAACTGTCATATTGAAATTCACTGGTGACATCTTTATCAATGCCTGACATTCTTCCATTCAAGTGTTTTCTAGATTGCTTTTAAGTGTACAACAATTAAAATAGAAAAAAAAAAGATTAAATGGTTTATAGTAAACCTACTAAAATGCAAATAACAATGGCAGTTTGTTGTGAAAAACTTAATTCTATAGTATTAGCCATGTTATCTAGAAAAAGAAACCCTAATCTTTCTAATAATTTAAATGAAAGACACATTTTGTATATTTCAATAAAAACAGGGATCCTAGTTTTAAGGCATTTACACATGTCATGCCACCAATGACAGTACGCCACTATACAGTGTGGCCCTTATACTAATCTATAGGAGCACCCAAGTAACAAAAAATAAAATACATATATAAATGTAATATAAGGTCTACAGCTGGCAGAAAGTAAACCTGTACAAATGATTACATAAACATACGTGTAAGCTGAACTAAAATCCCCCTGTAAAAAACTGATAGGAGTTAAAACTTTTTGGCAGGAGAGAAACGCAAAGTTTCTTTTCACAGAATATAACTTTATTCTCATCCTCCTAGTAATTTTTTTAAGACAATGCATACAGTTTGGTATTGGAGTTGGCTCTGTCTCAGTGATGTATATAGTTTGTGTAAGTATATTGATATGAAAGTGCAAAGTGCTCAAAAATTAATGATATTTTCTTGTGTCCGTAAAAGTCCGTAAATAGAGATTATTATAAATAAAACATGGAATTATAAAATTATAAGAAACCAGTGTATACCCAGAACAAATTATTAGTGAAAATACAAGTTGTGTGTGAGAGGGTGTAATTCCAAAAAATGTAAAATGTGATCCGTAGAAATCCGTAAAAAGTGAGTGAAAAGTCCGTAAAAAATTAAGTCTGTAAACATCCAGAAAACATTTGTAAATATCAATAGAAGTTTTGATGATCAGGTTCAATATTTCGTTTCACACAAATAAATATATGTATAGATGATTTGTTGATAAAGGCGTTTCAAAATTTGCAAAGTGACTTCAGTGCACGATCCTGCTTCCTCTGGTTAAGGTGACTTGTGCTCCCCTCCTGTGCCCACACTTACCAGAATCTCCTTACCCCTGCAGGGGTAGCCCGCATGTGGTGAATGGGGTCTTTTCCTCGATTACAGGTGTACTTCGGTCTTTGCTCCTATTCGGTTGTTCCTGTCCAAAATCCTTTAGGGCGCCATCCCGCTTTCCACCGGTTTACAATGGGAGAGAAGAAAAATAAAAGCGTCCTCTGATAGTGTAGTAGGTTTGAATCAAGTCCGGTTTATTTAAGTAAAAAGGTTGTTTATAATAAAAACAGCAGATAAAATCGGTGACTATTGCCAATGGGATGCAGGCTCTGCCTGCTTGAGAAAGATATAGTCCTGCTTCCTGTATTCCCCTTTGCGTTCCTCCTCGTGGAACCAGCTCACCGAGGATATGATGTAATCGCGTTTAATGGCCACGCCTTACGCGTTTCGTCATACCTGACGTCATCTGAGGCTAATTAAACGTGATTACATCATATCCTCGGTGAGCTGGTTCCACGAGGAGGAACACAAAGGGGAATACAGGAAGCAGGACTATATCTTTCTCAAGCAGGCAGAGCCTGCATCCCCTTGGCAATAGTCACAGATTTTATCTGCTGTTTATATTATAAACAACCTTTTTACTTAAATAAACCGGACTTGATTCAAACCTACTACACTATCAGAGGACGCTTTTATTTTTCTTCTCTCCCATTGTGAACCGGTGGAAAGCGGGATGGCGCCCTAAAGGATTTTGGACAGGAACAACCGAATAGGAGCAAAGACCAAAGTACACCTGTAATCGAGGAAAAGACCCCATTTACCACATGCGGGCTACCCCTGCAGGGGTAAGGAGATTCTGGTAAGTGTGGGCACAGGAGGGGAGCACAAGTCACCTTAACCAGAGGAAGCAGGATCGTGCACTGAAGTCACTTTGCAAATTTTGAAACGCCTTTATCAACAAATCATCTTTACATATATTTATTTGTGTGAAACGAAATATTGAACCTGATCATCAAAACTTCTATTGATATTTACAAATGTTTTCTGGATGTTTACAGACTTAATTTTTTACGGACTTTTCACGGACTTTTTACGGATTTCTACGGATCACATTTTACATTTTTTGGAATTACACCCTCTCACACACAACTTGTATTTTCACTAATAATTTGTTCTGGGTATACACTGGTTTCTTATAATTTTATAATTCCATGTTTTATTTATAATAATCTCTATTTACGGACTTTTACGGACACAAGAAAATATCATTAATTTTTAAGCACTTTGCACTTTCATATCAATATACTTACACAAACTATATACATCACTGAGACAGCGCCAACTCCAATACCACTCTTGTTTTATATATATCTGCTTACCTTGCTTATGCACGGAAAGTTCTGGAGGGCAGCAGCCTCTTTTCTTATCTTCTCTTTAGACATTTGTTAGTTTGCATATCCCAGCGCAGGAAAACCCTTCATAGTCATTTAATGCATACAGTTTGCAGCGTACATCCTGACTCATTCTCATCAGTGGGTCACCCAGTGAGTAAAGTCTAGTACACACAGGCTGAATGCCTGCCATCATCGGCCGGTTCAGTAGAAGCCGTCCATGTGTACGGTAGCTGTTCTGATGGGACATTCGGCCCTTGTGTATGGCAGCTGGTCTGACAGAAGCTGGTTCCTGATCAGCGCTCTCAGCCTATGAAAGCGCTAACCGGAGTGTTTTGGTAGGGGGGGGCGCCCCCTATCAGAACACAATAGCTCGGCAGGGAGATGAACTAACAATCTAATGTTAGTACAGCAGCTCTCGGATATGAGCTGTCAGGTTTTTTTTTTTTTTGTTCAACCCGCTTGGTTGAACGAAAAAAACGTAGTGTGTATGAGGTTTAAGGCCTATTGCACACGGGAGTAAAAAATGTTTTTTACTAATCTGATGCATTTTTGTCTATGGCACATTGCACACAGCTGAGTAAAGATCAACAAATGCTGTGTTGAGTACAGAGCAGTAAAACAAAATTAGAAAATTTTACATTTGATTGTAGTAATTTAGGCTGCATTCACACAGGAGCGATCCAACTTCGGAGCGACTTTGCTAGGCGATTTTTAACACGACTTCAGGGGACTTCGGGCAACTTGCAACGCGGCTCCATGCCAGGCGACTTTGCCTGTGGCCAATCAGGGAAGTGAGGGAGCTGGTTGCCTTGAAAATTTATTTTCTTTTAATCTGTAAAGTTGCTTTAATATAGATGGGGGATCTGACTTGGAGGTGACTTCCATTGCATTCTATGGGCACAAGTCATATAGAAGTCGCTTTGAAGTAGTACAGGAACCTTTTTTGAAATCGGAGTGACTTCAGTAGTGTACATTAGGACTGCTCTCATTCACTTCAATGAGATTTCAAATGTCAAGCGACTTGGGGCAACACAAGTTGGAGCGCAAGTCACCCCTCTATGAGCAGGCACTTACTTACAACTTACGCGTGTTTACTTGACTAATGTTTACGTGAGTATAAGTGAGTATATTACAATACTGACAACGAAGATGACTTTTACTTGTCTATACTCATCTATATGCTTGCTCACCTTTACTTAACATTACTCAGGTCTTTACACACAGTTTTTGGCCCCTTACACATTGACGTCACAAGTTCCTGAGTAAACATCAGTAAATGATGACACCTATGTGCAAAGGGGCCTTATGGTTGGAGGAGGACACACTGGGAGTGTAGTGTGCCAAATTGTGCAAGTAGGAAAGCATACTTGCACATTATAGCAAACATCCATCTCAACCACCAATCATTTAATTACCCCTTTTGACAGTCTTGCAGTGAGAGTGTGGTTAATAAACTAAAATCCTCTTCTTTAGTCTTTTTTTGTTTTTCTCATCTGGTGATGCTATACGTATGCCTAGATCACATGATATCTATTAAGGGATGGAATCCGTCAGTCTGATCTAGCTCAGATTCTGTTAATCAGAGATCATATGGTCTTATAAACAAATACTTTGGCATTAAGAAATGTTAGCAGCATTGAAGAAACCTAGTTCATCACTTTCTTTATTAACATAGGGAGTCTGGTCCATACAAGGCATGGTACTTTTAGAGGTAAACAATGTGTTACATAATAGTTGCTGTCTAAGAAAACTAAATTCCCTGTGCATTGAATAAAACAAAAAAGCAAACTAAGAGCCTGTGTCAACAGGCATTTGTCCGTTTAAGCAGGTTTTCTCATATTTACTTGAAATGGGCCAGAAGGACCACATGTCAAATGCACCTGTCAGTGTTTTCTGAATGATCTCAGAAGCATTTCATGATGATTTCAACACTAGACCAAAGGCCATTAATGTAGGCCCTTATGAGTGAAACATTTTTATATTTTACCTGCTCTCTTAAATGGCAATTTTAAAAATGTCAGTTTATGAGCACTTTGCAGCATCCATACCACTCCAGTTTATACATATATTTACTTTTGGAAAGAGAACTTTTCAGTAAAATGTTTACCTCTACCCTTAAAGAAAAAAATGTATCCTCCTATGCAACGGGGCTCTACCTGCTCTGCATGGGTTAGCTGCTTATTTAGTCTAGGGGCGCAAGGGAAAGCTGTACTTACCTGGTCCTTGAATCATCCCTAAATCTCCGCTTCCCCACGTCCAGCAGTGGACATTCCTGCCTTCAACACATACAGAGCCAGTCTATGGGCGTGATGACGTCAGGAACCATCCTTTCTCAAGGCGGCTAGCAGGCGGGAAGGGGGCAGGGACCGGTTTTGCAGTCGGCAGATTAGGGAAGTATCTCTCTGCTCCGCAATGCCCTAGACGAAAATGACATTGTCACTTAGGGGTGTACTCACTTTTGTTACCAGCGGTTTAGACATTAATGGTTGTGTGAGTTATTTTCAGGGGACAGCAAATGTACACTGTTATACAAGCTGTACTCTCGCTACTTTACATTGTAGCAAAGTGTCATTTCTTCAGTGTTATCACATGAAAAGATAGAATAAAATACTTACAAAAATGTGAGGGGTGTACTCACTTTTGTGAGATACTGTTTGTATATATGTGTGTTTTTATTTTTTTTTATTTTTGCGTCATTTCCCTTTTTTTACAAGAGTTATAGGACACTTGTGGGTAATTAAAATTATCACCATCCAACTAAAATCAAGAAACCTGTTTTGTGTGAGCTTAATTTGGTTATAGAGTCTCTTTTTTTCTATTAAAATAACAAACATATCATACTTACCTGCCCTATGTAGTGGTTTTGTATAAGGAAGCTCCGATCTTCCTCTTCTTGGGTCCCTGGCTGGAGCTCCTGGCCCCTCCCTCCTGTTCAGTACCCCCACAGCAAGCAGCTTGCTATGGGGGCACCTGAGCTGAGCTCCAGCTCCGTGTATCCATTCAGATACGTTCTGTGTCTCAGGAGGCCAAGGCACTGGTGGACATCGCTGGATAGAGATGAGGCTCAGGAAAGTATTAGGGGCGCTGAGGGGAGCTGCTGCACACAGAGGGCTTTTTATCTTCATGCATAGAATGCATTAAGATAAAAAAAACCTTCTACCTTTACAACCACTTTAAGCCAGCCATAGATGGATCAAAATTTGGCTGGTTCAGCAGGGACCGGCCAAAGTTTGATCCATATGGACAGGTTGTACTGAAGTCGAGCTTTCGCTCAACTTCAGTAAAACCAGCCTGTCAGGTAGAGATGGGCTCGGGTGTGTTTGAAACCCCACATGCCCGATCCCACCAGGAAGCCAACACAGCACAATGCTAATCACAGGCAGTGAGACATTCCCTGGTCTGTAGCTGCAGAGATCGGGAAATGTCTCACTGCCTGTGAGTAGCGCTGTGAGGTATCGGCTTCCTGGTGGGATTGGGCATGTGGGGTTTTTGAATATGCTCAAGCCCATCTCTATTGTCAGGATTTGTTTAGTTCGATCACAGCCAGCGGCTTGAACTGCAGTCGGTGATCATTGTATTTTGACAGTGGGGAAACCTCCGGCTGTGAGAATACAATAGCGCAGCCGGAGGGATTCCTCCGTTAACACTGACCGTGGGGGAATCAAACATTTTTTTTTCTTTCAGCCTGTGGTTGAAGGAAAGAAAATTGCATATTGTATAGCATACCTTATCCTTAACTACTGCAGATCCGCGCCATAGCCGATTGATGGCTACATCGCAGCTCTAAAATGCCGGGAGGCCGTCAATAGACGTTCTTCCCTTTGGCTCATGCTGGGCACGCTCTCGCCGGTGCCGATGTCCGCCAGAGAACCGGGATCTGCTCACAGAGAGCCAGAACGGGAAACCGCCGATGTAAACATGGCGGTTCTCTGTTCTGTGAGGGGGGGCATGCCAGATCTACTGATCGCTGTCACTGGGATCAGTTAGATCTGTCATGTCCCTGCTAACCCCGCCCCCCCCCCAGTTATAACACACCCAGGGAACACATTTAACCCCTTCACCGCCCCTTAATGTTAACCCCTTCCCTGTCAATGACATTCATACAGTAATCAGTGTCTATTTTTAGATCTGATCGCTGTATAAATGTCATTGGTCCCAAAAAGGTGTCAAAAACGTCCGACATATCGCAGTCCTGATAAAAATCGGAGATCACCGCCATTACCAGTGAAAAAATAAATAAATAAAACCACCATGAACCAATGTCCATAGTTTGTACACACTATAACTTTTGCGCAACCCAATCAATATACGCCAATTGCGATTTTTTTACCAAAAATATGTAGAAGAATATATGTCGGTCTAAACTGATGAATACAATTGTTTTTTTTATTTTTGGATATTTATTATAGCAAAAAGTAAAAAAATATTGTTCTTTTTTCAAAGTCCTGCTCTTTATTTGTTTATAGTGCAAACAATAAAAACCGCAGAGGCGATCAAATACCACCAAAAGAAAGCTCTATTTGTGGGAAAAAATGGATGCCAATTTTGTTTCGGTACAACTCCGCACGACCGCGCAATTGTCATTCAAAAAGTGACAGCGCTGAGAACTGAAAATTGGTCCGGGCAGGAGGGGGGTTTAAGTGCCCAGTAAGGAAGTGGTTAAAATCAGTCTAGATAAACGAACATGCTTTTGCGACACCTTTACTATATTGTTTTATACTGCAAATATGTTTTAGGAAGAGTCAAGAGTCTTGTTTTTAATGTAGTTTGATGATCCCGGGGTAATAATATTTCTTGATTCTACTGCCCACCAGCATATGAATGTAATCCTGTCCTACTTTTGTGCAAGGAGCAAATGAAAAGCATTCATTTATCCAAACAAAATCGAGCGAGTGCTACCAAGACAGCACATACATATTCTTTTCATGCCACAAAAAATGGAGAAAGCAGTAAACGAATTACACCTTTTGTGGGGTAATTGGACCCTTCTACCTATTTCCTCAAGCCCATAATTATATTACCGCTGGATAAACCTGCCTCACTCTTCACCCTTTTGAAAGTATGTCCCCGCTGACTATTTTCCCACTTTCCTCTAATGTGAACTGACAGGCCAAGATATGCAGAGTAAGCTTCAAAACCCCGTAATTGTTTTTCAGAGAAAATAAGTTGAATCTGCCGGGTAATAGAACAGCCTCGCTGATTAGTCTTCATTGGGGCTGCCTGCAGGACTAGGCTGACACCTGTCTAAAGTCCCTCTCTGTTCACACTAGTGCTGATCCCTCTATTCTGCCTGTCACACTGCAGGAGGAAGAGACCTAAGGACCCAGACTTGAAAGGCCTCCCCCTGAACCTTGTCATGCTTTAGCTATTCATCCAGCATTACATAAAAGCCCTGAAAACAAAGATGATTCCACTGCTTTTCAAATGCGAGAAGCAAGAAGTGTTAATGCAGAAGGGCAGCGCGGTTTTCTTTGTTTACATGCACAGGTGTTTGAATAAGTTAGAGGACAACTTCTAACAAACTAGGATGTAAGGAGTTTATTATGTTTGCATTTATTCAGTGCAAAAGCTTACTTAAAGCACATGCAGAGACGGTAGATTTTTGTCTTCCTTTGAATTTCAAATAGGTTTATTTACACCTTTTGCTTTTCAGGAAATAAAAGGCTGGTTTATCAGGCAAGCACTTAATATTTTATTCCTATTTTATTGTAATTAATACGCATGGTTTTTGCTTAGACGTTTAGCCATAGGGGCAGAGTTTTTAGCATGTGGTGAACAACATATAAAGACAAAAAATATATATTCAGTAGGAGCTTAGTGAAATGTAAAACGAGTGAAAACTGCTTTTTGAAACAATCTGCAATCTTATTTGTAAGGTGTGCGGGCTTTATAGCCGCTATAGCCGCCAGCAGTAATCACATGTAAAAAATCTGACATGCTGGTTATACCCAAATTAATCATTGGATCGACTTCAGTACAATCAGCCTGCCTATACATGGATCGAATCTCAGCTGGTCTCTGTTGAACCGGCCAAATTTTGATCCATGCATGGCCGGCCTTATGCTTCTCACAACAGATAAGGTTATCCTCCAGTGGGTACCCCAGCGGGTTACCAGAAAAAAACGTACACTAATGGAAGGAGCACCACACCAAATTCAGCCTTCTCTCTTACTTTTTGTTTACACGTTTAAATCTGTATTTTTTGCTAGAAAATTAGAACCCTCAAACATATATATATATATATATATATTCGCAGAGACCGTAGGGAATAAAATGGTAATCATTGCAATTTTTTATGTCACATGGTGTAGGCCCAAATGCAATTTTTGGGGTAAAAATACATTTTAACTAATTAAAAAAAACCACACCATATACCCCAAATTGCATGTATAATATGAAAGATGATGTTACCCTGAGTAAATAGATACCTAACATGTCACATGTAAGCCCAAGGGACACCAGCGAGCTGCGGGAGGGGGGGGGCATCCGGGGGCGTCCTTTCCCACCGCTTCTGAAACCCTTCTAGCGGCTCATGAGCCACTCGTAATGCACACAAGAGGAAGCCAGCCGCTGGCTGTAAAAGAAAACAATCTTGGGGTTATGGCTGATAGCTTCAGCCATAATCCCGGTGAACCACTTGCAAACTGTAGCGTATTTTTACGTATTCCAGTCGGCAAATGGTTATACTAGAAAATAGCCAACATGTTTCATGGGTCAGAAAAACACTCCCCCTTTATTAGGGCTACAACAAAACACAATACAGTGGAACCTTGGATTACGAGCATAATCCATTCCAGGAGAATGCTTGTAATCCAAATCACTTGTATATCAAAGCATGTTTCCCCATAGGAAACAATGGAAACTCTGTTAATTTGTTCCACAGTCACTGTTTGTCAATGCAGTACTGTATGTCAGTGGTTCTCAACCCTGTCCTCAAGTACCCCCAACAGGCCATGTTTGCAGGTTTTCCTTTTATCTTGCACAGGCGCTTTAAATCAGAGTCAATGACTTGGTATTTTGGACAGCTGAGAAATTCCCAAAACATGGCCTATTGAGGGTACTTGAGGACAGGGTTGAGAACCACTGCTGTATGTGACCAGAGGTCCGGGGGCACTGGGGTATGCAATACCGTATGTGGCCAGAGGTGTGGTGGCGCTGGTGAGGCTCGGAAACGCTTGGGAACAGTTTACACTTTTGGTATTTCCGAGTATTTCTGATGGCTTCCGAGCGTCTGCGAGGCTCGCCAGCACCCCTGCACCTCTGGCCACATGCGATATTGCATGCACAGAGGCTTAATCTTGTGAGACAGCGCTCACAAACCGAGTCAGGAATCTTTTTTTAAAAAATGCTCGTCTTTCAAAATGCTCGTTAACCACGTCACTCGTGAACCAAGGTTCCACTGTATAATGGTAAAATTTCAAGTCTAACAATAATACAAAAATCATGGATAACATGGATATAAATATACTGTATATGTGTACAAATAAGTGCATACATATACACACACGCACGTACACATGCCTAGAAATATAGATAATGAAATATCAGATAGTAACTGGTAATGTGTAATAGGATTATTATTATTATTATCAGATTTTACGTGGTTAGTAAATAGCATTATACCATTGTACATATAACTAAAATAACACACACGAGATAAAACAAATAAAAATATGAAATTTGTCATTGCTGCACAATAATCTAAACCAGGGAGTATCCATATCCCTGGAGATATGGGAACTAAGTGATGGAAGTATGGGACTGGATCTCTACTGGTAATTTAAAAAAAAATCGGATTTTTATTATTGCCAAAAATGAAACCTTTACCTTGATTCCACATTTTGATTGCACAAAAACAATTGCAAATCACTAATTGATTGCTAGCTTGTATATTTATTTTTATTTATTAGTTACATGTATATTTTATAGCATTTTATACATTCTAGCATTATAGCATTTTATACATTCCCATACTAGGGACAATTTTAGACTGGAACCAATTAACCTATTTATGGTTTAGCCTTTCTATATAAATATTTATGAATTTCTTTTAGCCGTTCTGCTACTTTGCTCTCGATATGTAAAGTATAATCAAGCCATTGACCTTTTTTGAAGTTATACTTATACCTATTAGAACTGTCGATGATGATAGTTTTGACAGTCTGATAAAAAGGGGTATAGGGACACATCGAGCAATGCATTGTAGTCCTTATATATAAAAAAGGTTACAGGGGGAGGGGTGCCCCAATCAAATAAGTGAACCTTGCATTTTGCTGTAAGGTCTGTATTAAATGTGGTATTCAGCAGTGCATCATTAGGATCCTTTGGTTGAACTGGATGGACTTGTGTCTTTTTTCAACCTGACTAATTATGTAACTATGTAAAAAGATCTGGACATAAAAAGAGGGAAAGAAGTGGTGAAATAGTGGGTTGATTGGACAAGTAGTACCACTGGAAGTTAGCCAGATTTGCAAACATAACCCCCTTAAAGTGGTAGTAAAAAAAAAAAAAATTAAATATAAATTAAAATGTAGCTGCTGACTTTTAATAATAGGACACTTACCTGTCCTGGAGTCCAGCGATGTCCGCACTGCCGCCGATCTTTGGATCGGGAATCGAGTGCAGCCGCGTCCATTGCGGCTAAGGGAACCCAGCAGTGTAGCATTACAGCTTCATTCCGGGTGCCCTACTGCACATGTGCGAGGCTCCGCTGCGCTCTGCTATTGGCCCGGCAGCCAGTAGCAGAGCGAGGAGGAAGCCGGGCTGCTGACGTAAGCGGCCACGGCCACCGGCCCGAGCTCCCGGATGTGTGGAAAAGGGCACCTGTCTAAAGGTGTCCTCTTCCCCCTCCCCCTGAAAGGTACCAAATTTGACACCTGAGGGGGGAGGAATCCAACCAGCGGAAGTTCCACTTTTGGGTGAAACTCCGCTTTAAAATAATCTGCTGGGGAGCTTGAGCTTTTGAAAAAAAAAATAGACTTGCTGGCTGGATCCCCAGACAGAAATAGAAGAATTTAAAAAAGGAAACAAATGCAGCCATCACATCTAATAATAGGTATGCTGTAATATAATAAATGTTTACTTTTGGGTTTAATACTGCTTTAATGCCCTAAAGATCTAGTATGCACTGCATACTAGCACATTATGGCAGATTTACCTTTAACCAGTTCCCGACCGCCTCGCGTACATTTACTGCTGCAGAGTGGTGCTGTCCCGCGAATCGCCGTCTATAAACGGGAGTTGTAAATGGCAGGAATGTGGCCATGGCTCAGATGGACTCGATCTCCGCGGGCAAGCCACGATTGCCTAGCAGAGGGGAAGAACGAGAAACCGCCGATGTAAATACAGCGATTCCCCGCTCTGTCAGTGGGTATATAAGAGATCTTCTGATCTCTGTCAATGGGATCAGTTGGATCTCTTATGCCCATGGTAGCCCAGCCCCCACACAGTTAGAACACGCCTAGGGAACACAGTTAACCCCCTAGATCACCCCCCTGCAGGTTAACTCCTTCACTGCCAATGACATGTATACAGTAATCAGTGGATATTTAAATTTCTGATCGCTGTATAAATGTCATTGGTACCAAAAAAGTGTCAAAAATGTCTGACATGTCCACCCCAATATCACAAAAGTAAAAAAATGTAAAAATGCCAGAAATTAATTCTTATGATTTGTAAACATGGAAACTTTTGCCCAAACTGATCAATAAATGCCGATTGCATTTTTTTTTTACCGAAAATATGAGGAAGAATATAAATAGGCCAAAACCGATGAATAAATTTGTTTTTTTATATATATTTTTTTTGGATTTATATTTTAGCAAAAAGTAAGAATTTTTTTTTTTTTTGCAAAATTGTTTATAGCAGTGATCAGTGATAGCAGTGACGCAGAGGTGACCAAATACCACCAAAAGAAAGCTCGATTTGTAAGAAAAAAAGGGCGCAAATTTTGTTTGGGTACACCGTCGCACGACCGCACAATTGTCAGTTAAAGCGACGCAGTGCCAAATCGCAAAAAGTGCTCTGGTCCTAACATGGGAAATCCTTCCGGGGCTGAAGTGGTTAAACAGAGCCTTCCAGTGGTGCACTGCCGGCACTTCCATCTGCACCTGGTCTACCTTCTGGGTTCAAAATCTCTGGCCCTTTGAATGGCTGAGCTGCGATGACGTCACTCCTACGTGTGTGCACAGGTGTCATCATTGTAGCACGCCTCTCTGGATCCAGAACATCACTGCGCATGCACAGTGATGTCATTGGCTAGAGCCGATGTGAATATCTCCTAAACAGTTTAAGTTTGGGAGATATTCACTGTACCTACAGATAAGCCTTATTATAGGCTCACCTGTAGGTACAACTTAAAAACCTGCGTTTGCTACCACTTTAAAGCATAAAGCGGAGATCCATAGACAAAATAGATAAATGACAGGTTCTCTAAATATGTACTGTATATGTGAGGAAAGCCTGGGTGTGTTAAGGACATTTGGGAAGGGTCATTTTTATCTATTTACTTAGGAATAGTTACAGTTTCTCAGAACAATACAAAATGAAAGATGACAGACAGAAAAAAAAAATGTGCCTGAAATGCACTTTATTCCAACCATCTGGTTGCATCTTTTTTTTACAGCTCTGTGTGCATTTATTGCTTATTAATCATGCTTACTCAGGGATTTTAATTACTCCCCGTGTAACTGGTCTGTTTTGAACTCAGACGTTGACCTTTCTTTTTTTCCTGTTCCTTTAAACCATTAATCATACATAATCAACACCAACAGGGCAGTGCCACCAGAGGCTCCCCCTTTTCTGCAGCCTTCAACACTGAGCCAGCAAGCTGACTACAGCTTCACATTATCAGCATCCAGGCATATCTTAATTAATGACTCGGCTACATAAAAAAGCAGTGTTCCTGTAAGTACACACATTCACACTCCTTCTTCCTCCCGCTTTTTCTGTCACTGTCTCTAAAGTTTGCCGTTTTTAAAGTCTATATGTAATGCAAAGAAAACTTGTTTTTATTTGGAATCCTTTCAAATAATGAAATACAACCAAATAACTATGCAATTAATTAGTTTATTTTAAGCAGTATACCACACCATAGCTCCTATCAGTGCCTAGTCTGCCAGGCAGTTCTAATTCTCAAGTTGGCAAAGGGATATTGGGCATCATGTCACAAATACTAATGATGGGCTGGGTTCAGTGGACTGTGGCTGAGTGTATATAGGCCTGACCAGCAATGCTTTGGATTGTAAACACTACGTTTCTACTTGTTAATAGGTAAGCCTGACGTAGGGATACAATCTTTGCTGTGTCTGACAGCCTACTAGAGTATATACCAAAAACTCTTTATTCATTGCGTTATACCTAACCCAGCATCTTGCTCCTCCACAGCTATTGCTGAACTAATCTGTTTCATTAACCCAGGTAGCAGAGACTTCAAGTGTTTGTAAAGGCATATGGTTTCCGTCCTTCTCTGTGCCACAGTCCCCCCTAATACTTCCCTGAGCCCCCTCTTGATCCAGCGATGACCACGAGAGCCTTGACTCTCTTGGGACTAGCACTCCTGATTGGCTTTTGGCAGTAACAGGATCCAATGGCTCCCGCTGCTCCCGGACTGCTCTGTGGAATGGTTTTGCACAGAGCAGCACGGATCCTGCTCTTCTCGGGTCCCCCCGCCGGCACTCCTGGCTCCTGCCCCTCCACAGCAAGCAGCAGGTAAGTGTGACATGTTTCTTACTAAAAAATAAAAAAAAAACAAGACTGTAATATCGCTATCACTCCCTTGGTCATATCTGTTTGGGCCTACTGCGATTCCTGTCACAGAAATCCAGCCTGATCATCTCCACTTTCTGGTCACAGGAACTAAGAAGTGTATTTGTTAGGTGGTGGGAGGATAGGCTTCCCTGTAGAGAAAAGTTTTCAGGGATAGCCTGAAGGTGGATAGATTTGGGGACAGTCTGACAGATTGGGGTAGGGAGTTCCAGAGGATGGGAGAGGCTCTGGAGAAGTCTTGGAGGTGAGTATGAGAGGAGGTGATGAGGGAGCTGGAGAGCAGGAGGTCTTGGGAGGAGCGAAGAGGACGGTTAGGTTGGTATTTTGAGACTAGGCTGGTGATGTAGCTGGGAGCAGAGTTGTGGATGGCTTTGTAGCTCATTGTTAGTATTTTGAATTTAATTTGTTGGGTGAGTGGCAGCCAGTGGAGGGATTGGCAGAGAGGGGTGGCAGACGCTGAACGGTTTGTAAGATGAAGGAGTCTAGCAGCAGCATTCATGATGGACTGAAGGGGGGATAGTCTATTTAAAGGTAAGCTGATGAGGAGGGAGTTGCAGTAGTCAAGGCGAGAGATGACCAGGGAGTGAATCAAGAGCTTTGTGGTTTCATTGGTTAGAAAAGGGTGTATTTTAGAGATGTTGTGGAGGTTATGGCGACAAGCCTTAGAAAGTGAGTGGATGTGGGGCCAAAAGGAGAGTTCAGAATTCAGGATAACACCAAGCACCCAACATGCTACACAGCCATTAATGTCTAAACCGCTGGCAACAAAAGTGAGTACCCCCTAAGTGAAAATGTCCAAATTGGGCCCAAAGCGTCAATATTTTGTGTGGTCACCTTTATTTTCCAGTACTGCCTTAACCCTCTTGGGCATGGAGTTCACAAGAACTTCACAGGTTGCCACTGGAGTCCTCTTCCACTCCTCCATCACAAAGCTGGTAGATGTTAGAGATCTTGCGCTCCTCCACCTTCTGTTTGAAGATGTCCCACAGATGCTCAATAGGGTTTAGGCCTGGAGACATGCTTGGCCAGTCCTCTCAGCTCCCGAAGGGAGGGGATCATGCTCTGCTTCAGTATTTCACAGTACATGTTGGCATTCATGGTTACCTTAATGAACTGTAGCTCCCCATTGCCGGCAGAACTCATGCGCCCCAGACCATGACACTCCCACCACCATCCTTGACTGTAAGCAAGACACACTTGTCTTTGTACTCCTCACCTGTTTGCCACCACACACGCTTGACACCATCTAAACCAAATAAGTTTATCTTGGTCTCATCAGACCACAGGCCATGATTCCAGTAATCTATGTCCTTAGTCTGCTTGTCTTCAGCAAAATGTTTGCGTGCTTTCTTGTGCATCATCTTTAGAACAGGCTTCCTTCTGGGATGACAGCCATGCAGACCAATTTGATGCAGTGTGCGGCGTATGGTCTGAGCACTGGCAGGCTGACTCTCCACCTCTTCAACCTCTGCAGCAATGCTGGCAGCACTCATACATCTATTTCCAAAAGACAATCTCTGGATATGCTGCAGAGCATTTGCACTCAACTTCTTTGGTCGACCATGGCAAGGCCTGTTCTGAGTGTAACCTGTCATGTTAAACCACTGTATGGTCTTGGCCACCATACTGCAGCTCAGTTTCAGGGTCCTGGCAATCTTCTTAAAGCCTATGCCATCTTTGTGTAGAGCAACAATTATTTTTTTCAGGTCCTCAGAGTTCTTTGCCATGAAGTGCCATGTTGAACTTCCAGTGACCAGTATGAGAGAGTGAAAGCAATAACACCAAATTTAACACACCTGCTCCCCATTCACACCTGAGACCATGTAACCCGAACAAGTCATATGACACAGAAGAGGGAAAATGGCTAATTGGGCCCAATGTGTACATTTACACTTTGGGGTGTACTCACTTTTATAAGATATAATATATATACAAAAAAGTGAGATGGTGTGTGTGTGTGTGTGTGTATATTTTTTTTCTCTCTTACTGTGCAAAGGCTTAGCTTTTTTTTTTTTTGCTTTATTTGTTACATATTTGAATTATGTTTTACCCTTATCTTCTCTGACATCGACCTACAGCTGGTAGATGACTTGTTGACTTGTATTTATTGTGATATGTGTCCCTTGAGCTCACTATTGTTCACTGTTGCTTTACTATTGCTTTAAGTAGAATATTTCATGATTGAACCCCAGACGGGGCAAAACATGTTGGAGTTGTGGTCTGGATGAATCGAGCTGCGTCTGCTTTTACCTGCTGAGCCCACTCGGGCTGGGTGAGGTGTGCAGCGGCTTGGCTATCTCTTCCTATTTTTGCAGTATGCTTTGGGTCTGGGTGGACCTTTCCTGAGCCTGCACCCCAACTAGCCAGCGGCATGCAACTCATCGAACCTTAACAGAGTGTGGAGACCCTTAAGCATTTATCATGGGTCACATTTTAAGTAGACAAGTCGGTTTATAGAATTCCATCTTATGGACTTTGAAGTGTTTCAACTCCAAATCAAAATGCTTGATAGTTTTAACTATTGTTCAAGCAATATACATTTTAGAGGAGACTCATATTAATGACACTTACATCCTCATTCTGAAAGAAAAAACCCTGGGTGGTCTATTGCTATAATGCTACCTATTCAACCTATTCAGGAAGGGTCAACATTTGAATCCACAAATGTGTCCTTTTTCCCTTTTGAACTTAAAGTGAACCTGTGCTGGCAAAAAGCCTAACAAAGTAACAGTATGTTGTAACAGCAGGTAGCACAAGGTGCCTCGCATTACCTGTATTTAAAAGTAAATTCTCACATTCATGCAGCTCTGAGAACCTGTCCATGCTGAAAACCTTAAAGATTAACTCAGACCACATACATTTTTATTCAAATATATGACTTAATAGTTTACCTGAAACAAAAAAAAAATTAAAAATCAGCACAAGGGACATTACTTTTCCTAATACGCAGGCTGGATGTCAGTCTGTGTGTACTGCAGATGGCCCGACTGTTGAAGGGGCATGACTGAAAAAGGTCTGCTGATCTGCTCCCGATCAGCTCTCTCAGCCAGTGGCTGAAAATGCCAACCAGAGGGTTTTGGTGGGGGGTGGTTGTCTCCGGTTGTCCCCTTGTCAGAACACCGTAGAACAGCAGGGGAGATTGCTGTACTAATGTTGGATAGTTAGTACAGCGGCTCCTCCTGAGCTGTCAGTTTTTTTTCTTTCAGCCCTGCTGGGTTGAACGAAAAATAACTACTGGTGTGTACTAGGCTTTCACCTAAATGTTATTCCTCTGATGACCCCTCACCCATCTTTGCCACTGTAATCCTTCGGTGCTTAACTGCTGAAATTATAGAAGCTGTTGCTGCAGCTTCCATAAATTAAACAGGATCTATGAATGGAGCATGAGTGGATGATTGATAGGCCTACCCCCTCAATTCATTTATTTATTTCAGGTACTTATATAGCCCCGTTAATTTATGCAGCGCTTTACATATACATTACACATTCACATCAGTTCCTACCCTCAAGGAGCTTAAATTCATGATCATTCATATAAGCTGTAGTTACAGATTCTATAGATGGAACAGCTGGGCGGAAAAGGCAAGCATAGTCGGGCACCCTTGATAAGCGCCTGTTACATCCCCTTAGTTCTATTAACCAGATGCTTTTTGGGGGTGGGGGACACCAAAGGAGGACGATTTCAGCAAAAAAAGGACACAGCAGCTCAAGGGACACATCTCACTAAAGGTAAGTATTGTCCTCTGTGCTTATTCTTATTCTCCTTATTCTTTTATTAATAGCCACTAAGGCTATTATTCCACTTTGTCTGCACAAAATGCCTTAGCAAACCCAGTTACTATTAGCTAAATCGCTGTGCAGTACATAGCTGTAGAGTGGGCAGATACAGGACCAATCACCGTGCATTGGGAGAGAAAGCAGCAGTGACTAGTCTTACTAACAGGAAACACCTGCACAGAGGAAAAGTTTCACACCGGCTAGGGCTACTACACAGATCTGAAAAAACACTATACACAAAGTATACAGAGCAGAGTAATCGTATTAATGACTTGTGTATTTAGATGGTATTTTCCCAGAGTTCAGTTATAGAAGGCAGCATAGTGGCTTAGTTCTTAGTGCTTCTCAGGGCCGTCTTTAACACAGGGCCCAGTCATTGTTGTGGGGTCCAAGGAAGCTTCCCCTTGAGTCCACACTACCCGCAAATAGATGATAAATGCATTCAAGAGGGCCCAAGAAAATGTTTGCCCAGGGTCCAATCAATATTAAAGATGGCCCTGGTGTTTCTGCCTTGCAGCACTGGGGTCTCCAGTATGAATACTTGCCAGGACATGCATAGAGTTTGCATGTTCTTCCTGTACATGGGTGGTTTTCCTCCAGGTACTCTGATTCCTTACGCAATCTAAAGACATACTGGTGTAGGGTAATTGGCTCCTGTCTAAATTGGCCCTAGTATGTGTATGCTTGTTTTTGGGTAAGGGACCTTAAATTCTAAGCTCCTTGAGGGCAGGGACTGATGTGATTGTACAGTATTATTGTACAAATAATGACAGCCACTGAGCATTGCTTTATAAATATATTCCACAAATCTTGCAATTCAGAATTCACATACAACCTGGATCTGACATGCATGGTCAAACCCCAACATAATAAAGGCAGCTGAATCATCATTCTCATTTCATTATGTATCCCCTTGTGCTGCCGCCCCCCTGGCTTTTTAAGTGGATCTATATGCTTGGGAAGCGGAAGCAGGCTTTCTGATCTTGTGACGATTGTGATTGGCTGACACAGCAGTAACTTGATCGGAAGCTGCGGATTGCATCATGAGCTGCTCATGACAGCATAGTTAGTGTGCTGAGGGTGCCCACTGAGAAGAACTGAGAGCAGTGCAATGTAGCTTTCTGTTATACAACAAATAGCTTGAAATAGCCTTAGTAGTTGCAGACCAAATTAGTGACATCATGACCACCTTTAAGCATGCCACATGGTACAATGCTGAAAAGTTAAAAGGTGCGCTAGGACGCTTAGAAGTATCCTGAACTGCTGCCTACACTGTTAGCGATTGCCAAGTCAATCTCTGCCTGGTGGAATACTCACCACCCCATCAACTTGTCAGTCTAACCTTATCCATTAGAGAGCTGTACAACGCTAAGCTATACTGTTGTACTGTTTGTTAAAAAATATAATTCTCACTACTGCATTTAACAACTGTAAGGTATGACTGTCTTAGATTCTGCAATAACCAGTAATTCCCAACATGACTAGGCAATTAAGCTATACTATTTTACTTATTTTACAAACTAAGACATAGGGGTTGATTTACTAAAGGCAATTAGGCTGTTCACTTTGTGGGGGAAGGTAACTAAGCGCTGGGGAAAATTCCCTTGTAAAGTGCAACTACTCTTGCAAAATAAACAGTCTATTTTCCTTTGGTAAATCAATTCCATACTGTCTTGCAATGATAGTGAGAGGTATTGGGCATCTTATTAAAGTTTCAGTCAGTTTCTTTTATATATATATATATATATATATATATATATATATATTTCTTTTTGCAAATGTTGACCCATCTGACTGCTGTTTATCGCTATACCCTACAGATCTACTATATCCAGCAGTTGTGTTTACAGTCATGTACAGTATCTCACAAAAGTGAGTACACTCCTTTGTAAATATTTTTTTCTATCTTTTCATGTGACAACACTGAAGAAATGACACTTTGCTACAATGTAAAGTAGTGAGTATACAGCTTGTATAACAGTGTAAATTTGCTGTCTCCTCAAATTAACTCAACACACAGCCATTAACGTCTAAACCACTTGCAACAAAAGTGAGTACACCCCTAAGTGAAAATGTCCAAATTGGGCCCAATTAGCCATTTCCCCTCCCCGGTGTCATGTGACTCGTTAGCGTTACAAGGTTTCAGGTGTGAATGGGGAGCAGGTTAAATTTGGTTTTATCACTCTCACTCTCTCATACTGGTCACTGGAAGTTTAACAAGGCATCTCATGGCAAAGAACTCTCTGAGGATCTGAAAATAAGAATTGTTGCTCTACATAAACATGGCTTATGCTTTAAGAAGATTGTCAAGACCCTGAAACTGAGCTTCAGCATGGTGGCCAAGACCATACAGCGGTTTAACAGGACAAGTCACACTCAGAACAGGCCTTGCCATGGTCGACCAAAGAAGTTGAGTGCACATGCTCCGCGTCATATCCAGAGATAGTCTATGGGAAATAGACATATGAGGGCTGCCGGCATTGCTGCAGAGGTTGAAGGGGTGGGGGATCAGCCTGTCAGTGCTCAGACCATACGCCGCACACTGCATCAAATTGGTCTGCATGGCTGTCATCTCAGAAGAAAGCCTCTTCGAAAAATGATTCACAATCAAGCCTGCAAACAGTTTGCTGATGACAAGCAGACTATGAACATGGATTACTGGAACCATGTCCTGTGGTCTGACGAGACTAAGATAAACTTATCTGGTTCAGATGGTGTCAAGCGTGTGTGGCGGCAACCAGGTGAGGAGTACAAAGACAAGTGTGTCTTGCCTACAGTCAAGCATGGTGGTGGGAGTGTCATGGTCTGGGGCGCATGAGTGCTGCAGTTCATTTCGGGAAACATGAATGCCAACATGTACTGTGATATACTGAAGCAGAGCATGATCACCTCCCTAGAGAGACTAGGCTGCACGTCAGTATTCCAACATAACGACCCCAAACCCACCTCCAAGACAACCACTGCCTTGCTAAAGAAGCTTTGAGTAAAGGTGATGGACTGGCCAAGCATGTCTCCAGACCTCAACCCTATTGAGCACCTGTGGGGCATCCTCAAACGGAAGGTAAAGGAGCGCAAGGTCTCTAACATCCACCAGCTCCGTGATGTCGTCGTGGGGGAGTAGAAGAGGACTCCAGTGGCAACCTGTGGAGCTCTGGTGAACTCAATGCCCAAGAAGGTTAAGGCAGTGCTGGAAAATAATGGTGGCCACACAAAATATTGACACTTTGGGCCCAATTTGGACATTTTTTACTTAGGGGTGTACTCACTTTTGTTGCCAGCGGTTTAGACATTAATGGCTGTGTGTTGAGTTATTTTGAGGGGACAGCAAATTTACACTGTTATACAAGCTGTACACTCACTACTTTACATTGTAGCAAAGTGTCATTTCTTGAGTGTTGTCACATGAAAAGATATAATAAAATATTTACAAAAATGTGAGTGGAGTACTCACTTTTGTGAGATACTGTATGTACTTTCTCTTCTATGTACATTTATGGCATGACAATTTCTATGCTGTGAAACTCTCAATAAAACAAATAAATACAGGTGCATCTCATAAAATTAGAATATCATCAAAAAGTTAATTTATTTAAGTAATTTATTTCAAAAAGTAAAGCTCATATATTTTATATAGATGCCTTACACACAGAGTGATATATTTCAAGCATTTCTTTTGATGATTATGGCTTACAGCTAGTGAAAACCCAAAATTCGGTATCCCAGAAAATTAGAATTTTACATAAGACCAATGAAAAGGGATTTTTAATACAGAAATGTTGGCTTACTGAAAAGTATGTACAGTATAGTATGAACTCAATACTTGGCCGGGGCTCCTTTTGCATGAATTACTGCATCAATGCGGAGTGCCAACTCTACTTCTATACGCTATTGTGTCATATCACCAATATGTTCATCAATGCTGTCTATACTACTGTTTACAATTTATGATAATTTTTCATTTAGATAGGGACTATAGGTCTTTGGCCTACAGATATCAATTTCTACACTTGTATGCATGTATGTATATATTGAGATGTACAATTTTTTACAGTATAATATGTTGTGTACTTTTTACTCCTATGAATCCAGACACTAGATACGACTACATGCATCAATAAATATCTTTTATTTTACATACTTTGCACGCGCACACTTCATTTAAAGGCCTACTCTTGCTTTCTCATTTGTATTGATAGGGATGGAGACAGTGACACCCTTTGGGCACTGCTTCATTCAAAGTCCCAAACCTCTTTCGTTTTATATAAAAGTCCATCTTTCTGACCAGGTTTTATGTTACACCCATACTTTGGGTTTAACATGAAACATGGTCACAGTCTGCAGCCCCCTATCCCCAAACTGCCCACCAATCTTACTGAATCCAGCCTGCGCAGCTGTGTTATTCATTCACTTAATCTGTGAATAAAGACTACATGTCTCATCTGCCTCGGTGGATGATTCACTCATAGATGTCAATGAAATACGTCACCATACTTGTAGTCCACTGATACTTATTTCAGTCTTGTAATCACAGGTAAGTACCTTGGTATGGATCTGGGCTAAAGAAATGGTTTGCAGGAGCCTGAGACTCTAAAGTTAAGAAAAATATGCACATTTATACATGAAGGTGCATTCATTATTTTTTGCAAAAGGTGGAATTAACATCGAATGGTTGTACAGTTACCATGGGCTCATAAGCCTTACATTATGGAACCAGTAAAGCCATATCTTGCACTAATGAGAACTAAGAAGCTGCAAGTTGGGAATTTTGGCTCTGTAAAACTATGGCTATATCTGTGCTTTACACCTACAATTTCCTTAGACAAGGATTGCTTGACACAGAGACTAATTGATAATGTATGTTCCTTCTACATGTAATCAACAGTGTTGGCAATTTATATGTCTGTTGCCATTTTAAACAAGAAGTCAGTTTAATAGGCCTGGTTAGTTGTGCTGAGTACTGAAGAATTTCAAATTGTGTGAATTACTGCTCTCGCATTTTGCAACTTCCATGCTAATTTTAAGGTTACAGATTTGGTGCAAGACATAAATATGAGAAGATTATCTAACAATCTAACCACTGATCACAATAATTTAGATACCAAGGTCCACTTATGCTAAAAAAAGCTCTAATTTAGTTTTATTGGTTTAAATAGGGCTATCTTAGTGAAGCATTGGCTAAATGTGTGATATGGATCCTTCTTGAACTGCTGTATACCAATCTTAGAAACTGGGTGTGCACAAAGGGATACTTCACCTCTTTTTCGATGGATGGATAGAGTGTCTAGCCATTCAGCTATTCTTCTACATTAATATCCAGGAACTGGATGTTGGTAGACTAGATGATTTTATATGCTGGTGACAACTATCTGTACTTTGTAGATGCAGGTTTCTCCCCGTGGGCTGCTATCCAAATGATTAATGAGTTAGGTCACTGTTCCAGTTTACACATCAACTGGGATACATCCCTCATATTCTTTATTGATACTGGAGAGGATGCCTCTACTATACACACTCTGTTGATCTTGCTTAATCTTAGCCCATTTCTCCTTGCCCTTTAAAACACATGTGCAGCATGGGCCTCTCTTTCCCTCACACTGCAAAAACCTGCTAAAAATGTGTTTCTTAATCGTACAGTACAGGACTTAGGATCTTGGTCTTAACCATGGGTTATATGTACAACTTATTACAAAAAAAAAGCTTCAGGGACATCCTCAATTTAACCCTTTCTACTCCCGGAAAGCCTTGATTTTCTGCTAGTGTCCTTAGGTTATGGAATTCTTCTCCCTAAAAGAGAAGTTTACATCCCAAAGATTATTCTGCCACGTTCATAGCTGTGTCATAGCCACTGCCGCTCTACTTCACCATCTTTCCAGATGCCTGACCCAGTGTGCTGACACCCCATGCAGTGTGGCAATAGCAGAGCCTGGGCTTCAGCACTTTAAATGTTTTGTTTCAGGCATGGAGCAGAGCACTGGCCTTTTAATAGTGGCACCATTTCCTGGCCCCTTCTGGTGTATGTCTGTCACATGGACTCTGACTGAACCTGTGGAGCCTTGATTTCAGTAGCTCCACTGCACATGCTTATGTTATTTTGCTTCCTCTTGGCAAGCTTCTCAGCATTTGGACAATTTAGCAGCTTACAGTGCCTGGAACAGAAGGTTTACCCCTCCATCTCAGCAGCAGCAATGGTTGTGAGTATCCTGCACGACACATTGGAGATTGGGGCACAGGATCCAGGGGGCAGAACAGCTCAGTGGAGGGGGGTGAAGGTCTCTGCCTTGTGGGCCCTAGCACTCACTGTTCTGACAACTGTCTGATTCCCTGCCTACTGGCGGAAGCTGTGCTGGATCTTTAGCAGCTTAACTTTTCATTCTACTTGTATAGAGAGGAATTTTCTGCCCCTATGTCTGACTTTATGAGCAGGATCTCGGTCTTCCTGGAAGCCGTAAATTGCAGAAGTCACAAAAGAGCCCCTTCAGTCTCTCCCTCTGACTTTGTGGCTAATACTCTGCCTTAGGAGGAGGTATACAAAGAAGATCCCACTCTACTTCTTAAGAATTGGATCGGGACAAGACGCCTTTGACTGATATATCATCAAAGCTTAGAGATATCATTGCCTAAGTCTGCTCATCCTAAGGTTTCCAGCATGGGTTCCCTGAAATTGCCCAAACTAGCTAAGACCTTCCCAGCCAACTCACTCTTAAAGCCAATCTTGTATGGGGACTGGGCTCACATTGGAAAACTCTTTGTCCCTCCTAAGTGTTTTGCTCAGCAAAATCTTAAGAAGGATTACATATTAGGAGCCCTCTTTAAGTCAATTTTAACGGATCCCTCCATTCACTCACCAACTAGAGCTTACCTGTGGCTTTTGCGCTACTGTGTGAATGGCTTGGTGGATACACTTCACCAGATCTCCAAGATGAGCTTCTACTATGCGCAAAGGATCTCAAATGCTGGTCAGCGGAATTCCTTTGCAAGAGGCATTTCAAGTGGATTCCTTTCAGAGAAGACTGTTTTTTGGTATTTCCTTAGACAAGTACATCAAAGAGATCATAGGGGGAAATGTACACTCCTTCCCCAGAAAAAGATGGTTTGCACTCCTGTAGGTAGACCTTCAAGTTTGAAAACTAAGAAAATTTCCTTTCACCCACCTCTCGGGCTTCACTTTTCCTGGAATAGGTGGCCCTTCAAGCCAGTCAGTTCTGGCTCCAAGCCCTCTTCCCAATTAAGGGATGCCCCTACTTTGCAGAGTGGAGGGGTGTCTGTCAGCCTTCTGCTTTATGCTTTTGAATGTTTGCTCCTTCCCCATAAAGACGGGCAGATCTCTAATTTCTCATTTCTGAGCTTCCTCTATTCAAAGTCCCATGCCAAATAGAGGCACTTGGCTGATTCTGGATCTGAAAACTATCAACTTGTTCCTGCAAGTTTAAAAGTTATGTTTGGAATCAGCCAGGTTATTCATTGTCTCCCTTCTTCTAGGGGACCTTCTGGCCTCTGTGGACATCTGAGATACCTCGCCAACACTGTCTTCATTTTTTTGCAATCGCCTAACAATACCAATTTGTTGCCCTTCAGCCTCTCCACAGCATACACAGCACACACAGATTATCTCCTGTTAAGGGACCAGTCCTCCCAAACCTGTCAGCCAATGTCCAGAGGGCATTTAGAGTACCTGAGCCTGACACTGGATAAGGCCCTATCTAGGATCTTCCTCCCCAGGGACAAACTTCTGTTCCACTGTCCTTGTGCCTGGGCCCTTCAGTCCCAGGGTTAACCCTCAGTTCATGCTTGCATGAGGGACTTGGGCCTGAAGGTATCCCTTTTTGAAGCAATGCTGTCTGCCCAGTTTCACTCCTGACTGTTGCTACTCAGCATTCTGGCAGCCTGGGGCAAACAGACATGGTCCTTGGACTGCCCCATGCATCTAATTTTCCCTGATGTGGTGGATTTTCAAACCAGTGCCAGAGTCCGGGAAACTCATTCCCATAAAGATTTATAAAAGGTTCTCAAAACCGGCTCCAACCTATTGTGTTGATGCAGAGTCATGGTTGCCATTTCAGTGCAGATACTCATTCATCAGAGAAAGCTCAACCTCACATCATCATCTTGAAGCTCAGGACAATTCAGTTGTCCCTTCAACGCAGGACCTCTCAGCTGCAAGGTCACCTGACCAAAATCCAGTCATTGCCACAGGAAGTACTCACTGGGATGCATCCCGTCCTTCCTCCAGTCTGGTCTGGACCAGCAATGACTACTATCAAGGGGCAAATCTCAGCCCTGGCCATTCTGTTCAGAGACTGTTGGTTCCTTATTGATAAAGCCTTTGTGCAGACTGTCACACACTTTCCCCCCTGTACATTTCCCTGTGACTCTTTGGGATCTTAACCTGGTTATTACAGACCTTCAGAGCCAATCCTACCAACCCATTAGGGATATTCTCTTGAATGACCTCACTCGCAAGGTGGCCTTTCTTCTTGCTATCACCTCTGTGCGAAGGGTCTTTGAGTTAGCGACCTTCTCTTGTAAAGAGCATTTACTAGTGGTACGCAAGAACAAGGTGGTTCTGAGGTCTAAAGCCTCTGTCCTTGCTAAGGTGGTTTACTTCCTTCCACTTCAGCCAGGACATTATCCTTCCCTCCTTGTGTCCTGCTGCGAAACATCCCAAGGAATTTTTTCTCCACTCTCAACGTGATGCATACTGTAAGAGTCTACCTCTCTACTACAGCCTCTTTTCTGCAATCTGATTCCTCCTTCATCCTTCCCAAAGGTTCCCATATGGGGCCCCCTGCTTCTTGTTCTACCATTGCTAGATGGAATAGACAAATAATCATTCATTCAGGTGGATATTCACACCTCCTCTTGTGCCATTTTCGGGTGTAAGGTGCTGCAAGCTACTTTCTGAGTTCTGTTGATTACCTTCTTGATCCGTTTGTTATGCAGGCCTATTGGTGGTGTTTGCTGTGCTGTCCATGCCTCAGTTGGGCTGCTTTTCGGTGTCCTGTGGTTAAGATTAAGATCACATGTCCTGTATTATGCAGCTAGAAAAACTGGGTTCTGAATTACCAGTGTAACACACATTGCCAGGGAGGACGGTGTGCCGACAGCCCGCGGACGCACAGACCCAGGACGGTAATTTCTCCCCACAGATGGGAATTCTGCCTCCGAATTAACCAGTCTCCCTTCCTTTTTTCTGTATGTGGGATACTCCCATACAGCCTTAGCGCACCCCTAGGATATAATCCGGGGTTATGTAACCTATGTGAAAAACCTCCTTCGGTGTCCTTACCACAATCCAGGGCCGAAATGTGACGCCCCCCACCGCACCACCATTAGCAGTGTTGTTCATCTCTGCATGATGTATATATTCAACTGAATACTGCATCTGTTCGCGCATTAGATAAGGTTATCATTTTCATATTCTCCTGTTAATACCTCTGACGAATAGCACTATGCTATTGTAAGATGTTTAAGATGACCATGTTTTGCTTTATGCAGCTTTTATGAAACTTCACTCAGGTGAGTGACACTGTTTTTAACCACTTCAGCCCCGGAAGGATTTCACACTTTAGGACCAGAGCACTTTTTGCAATTCGGCACTGCGTCGCTTTAACTGACAATTGCAGGGTCGTGCGACATTGTACCCAAACAAAATTTGCGTCCTTTTTCCCACAAATAGAGCTTTCTTTTGGTGGTATTTGACCACCTCTGCGTCATTTCTGATCGCTGCTATAAACAAAAAAAGAGCAGCAATTTTGAAAATAAAACATTTTTCTTACTTTTTGCTAAAATACAAATCCAAAAAAAAATATAAAACATTTTTTCATCGGTTTTGGCCGATTTATATTCTTCCTCCTATTTTTGGTTAAAAAAATCTCAATCTGCGTTTATTGATTGGTTTGCGCAAAAGTTGCCGCGTTTACGAATTATGAGAATTCATTTCTGGGGCTTTTATTTTTTATTGTTTACTAGTAATGGCGGCGATCTGCGATTTTTGGCAGTGAAGGGGTTAACCTGAAGGGGGCACTCTAAGGGTTAACTGTGTTCCCTCAGTGTGTTCTAACTGTATGGGGGCTGGGCTGGCAGGGGGAGGGGAGTGATCACAGCTTCCATATACAGGAAGCCTGTGATCACAGCCCTTCCCCCTCTGTCAGAACGGAGATCCGTATTTACATACACGGACCCCCATTCTTTCACTGCGGGGGGGGGCCATCGCGGGTAGCCGGCGGTGATCGAGTCTGCCCTACCCGCTCCCTGGCCCCCTCGGAACACTGTGAGCACGCCTCCGGCGGCCCTCTCACAATACTAGTTATCGCGGCCATTGTCAGGTGACGGCGGTTTGCGGTAACAAGCCACTTTGCCGCCTTCACACTGCGGTGGGCGAACGGCAAGTGGTTAAATATGTTTAAATAAAATTTGATCTATTTTTTTGTATATATGAGTGGTGTCGCTACATTTTAAAGTCCCACTGAGGGGCTATCTTGTTCTTTACATTTAGAAAAACTGGGTTCTGAATTACCAGTGTAACACTTTTTGGATTATGGTACAATTGCTTGCTACAAAACTGAGGCTTGTGGGTAGTGGAAGTGGTTATACAGGGTATGTCCCTACTGCTTTTTTTTTTGTTTGACAGTCTCCAATCACCTGAAGTTAGCTGCATATAACCCACGTTTAAGACCCAGTTCCTGTGTCCTGTATTGTATTCCAATAAATTAACATTACTGGTAAGTAAAAAATCCTATTTATTTTTCTACATTCCAATATGTTTCAGACATTATTCTATCTGCCTATCCATTAGAACTTGATAAAACAACCTCGTTTCATGGGAAGTGGGTTGACCTTACATGCGATCTTTCAATTCCTATAGAAATGTATAAAAAAAAATCTGTGGTTAGGGTCCATTTTTATATACATAAACCAGGGGTGCTCAACCTTTTGAAGAGTAAGGGCCACTTGACTGATTTGGTAACCGGTCACAGACCAACAATTCACGGTGGGGTTATATAGCCCCTAAACCACAAATGTAAATGAGTCCTCACTGTCCTGAACCCCCTATTAGGCTGCTTTCACACTGATGCGCTGCAGTTTACCAGCACCGCGGGAGCAGCACAGTTCACCAGTGGCTCTCCTGTGGGTTAACTGCACTTTGCCATAGACATTATCTATTACATCTTGCGGGCATGGTGCACTTTTCGAAAGCACACCAAAACGCCTGCATTCAGGCGTTTTGGTGCACTTTCATAAAGCGCACCAAATCCACAGTATATAATAGAAGTGTATGGCTCAGTGCAGCTAAGCCGCAGGAAAGTCACAGGTGTACTGTGCATGAGAATCATGGTGAAAGCAGCCTAATTTCCATTTTTTATGGGTGCTAATATGCCCATTGCAAAAGTGCAGTATGTAATGTTTAATACACTGACCTTTTCCTCTTCTAGCTTCTGCTGGCATCGCTCTCCAGGCTGCTAGAGAGGTCCCAGGCGAAGTGCACTTGGTATCACTTTGGGACAGGAGCCGGCACTACAGAGGAAGCATTGGCTGATGCGGCTCCATGCACTCTGATGCTCTGGGATGGTGGGTCAGCAATCCATTGATTGCAATCTGGGCTTTCCAACCCACCATCCCAGAGCATGAGGTTGCGGGCCACATCAGCATTTGTATTTGGGCTATTGTGAAATAAGTTTGAATTAAAGTTTTTTTGCCAGGAGTTCAACTTTAAGGTGTAGCGATATGTTCAGCTTCATGTAGGTATTTGAACTTTTTATTGTTTTATTTTGGGTGGGGGTGTTTTGTTGCTGATGCTTTAAATTGGTATTAACTGTTACATTTCTGTAGAACTTGGTTTAACAAATTCTGTATAATCCCAGTTTCTGCCCTGCACAGTAATTTAATAAAAGTATTTTATGAAACCAAGCACTATTGAAACCATACACACTGTGACTGTGTAAATCAGATTCCTTCCATTTCTGAATGTGTATAAATATGTGTTTAAAGGAAATGCTCAGTAATTTTGTTTTATGCTGAGCTATTAGAGTCTGCTTCCCGCACCATTCATCAGTAACAATTCTTCCTTTAAATTACAGCCACTTGAAAGAGTTATAACAGCTGAAGACTCACTTAGGGGCCTCTTTTGCAGTTTTATAATCGGAAGCCAAAATAATGTTCATTACAGTTTTATCTTTACTATTTCAGTTGTTACTGCATCATTTATTTGTTAATTTATTACCTTCAGTGTCAAAGATGAAGGCGTAGAAGCTTTTCTGTTAATTGGGGCAGGCACGCACCTCTGACTTTACTCCTGACAAGCCAGTTCTCTGTGTAAAATAGATATCCTGATCTATACTTTTTGAAAACTGTGACTTCCATTATTTAATTGTTTATTTACTA